>CATQJA010000586.1:0-55372 GCA_958295435.1 Mesorhabditis spiculigera
GCCTTCCCCGGCTCTTTAAAGCCGTAAAAAGGCAATTTTTGGGGGAAACGGCAGCATTTAGAGCTCGGAATTTTATGAAATAACGAATGGATTTTTTAAAGCTGCAAATCCCTCTAAGAAGTTTAGTTAGCGTGTTCAAAAACTGATTTTTTGCGGGATTTTCTCGTGTCTGAGCCCCTTTAAGAGCCAATAAATGCATGTATGCCATTTTATGCAGAAGCTGTACGCTCCTTCCGGCGCGTTAGCACCCAACTAGCGTAGAGGAGATAGATGATACCCGTTAGGGATCGGTTTTCTCCTCACTCACTCTCTCTCTCGCTCTCTCTCTCTCTCTCTCTCTCTCCCTCGGGTCCCGTTACTCATTTCCCGCAAACTGGTATGCAAATTTCTCCCGGGGTGGGGAGTGGAGAATGCCATTTGCGAGAATGGAGACTCTGCGGGACCCGGAGGGCATTCCTGAGGGAAATTAGACGCCTCACAACAGAAGCATCAGCACAACGCGATGAGGGGACAGCTCACCCACACACACACAACCCACAATTAACCTTGGCGACAGCCCGGGAATGGGACTGGGGAAATGACCAATATCCGAGCGGGGGATAGTTGCGAAACGGAGTACACTACGCTAATTTGCATAACGGGAAAATTAGTCCTTTTCTGTGGTGAAAAACACGCAATATTTTCCAGAAAAAAAAACAGAAAACCACTCGAAAAATTCATCTAAAAATAATTTTAATTTTATCTTCGTTTTGTTTAAAATTAACTAAATTTTTTGTAGGTTTTGATACCGTCAGAAATTCTTTTTTTCAGCTACGTCAAGGAACTTGCCGAGGACGCTCCCGTCGATACGGTAGTGGTTACGGTATCTGCGACTCATGCCGCCGGCCATCCTCTCTATTATTCCATGGCCGCACCACAGGACGGACGATCTCAGAACATTTTTACGCTCGATACGGTAGGATTCAACTTTAATTTCTAGCTCTCTCTCACTCGTTTGCTCGCTCTCGTTCTCCCTCTCCCTCTCTCTCTCTCTCTCTCTCTCTCTCTCTCTTTCTCTTTCGCTTGCCGTTTCCGACCAATTTTTAGCACGATCTCTAGCTAAATCCGGAACAATATTTCACGCTGTAAATGGACTCCACTCAGAATCTCTTCCACCGCTTTTCAAAAGCGAGGTCAATGGGCAGCAATTAGGGGGGCTGAACGGGACTCGGAATAGCCTAGAGGCTCATATTTTACCCCCACCAAAATGAGACCCCGGAGGGACGATGGGGTAGGGCAATATGGGAAAAGAGAGGGAGAGAGAGAGACGGGCCATAGAAAGCGGCGCGGTGCAGTGATTAGGGCCGGTGGGCCATACGGCCCACCATGATATACGGTTCAGTGGCCAGGCTGCTTGGGCTGTCAAAACAAATGGGGTCGAGGGTTCAAAAAATGAATAGAGGTTAAATTTGGCTGGGCAGGTTTTGGATCTCGCTCTCTCTCTCTCTCTCTCTCTCTTTCTCACTCTCTCTCTCTATTTACCTTGCTCACTCTCACTCTCTATATATCTATCTATCTAGCTATCTCGCTCTCGTTCGCCCACTCCTCACTCTCTACCTCGTTAGCTTCCATTCTCTCTCCATCTCTCTATCTCTTTCTCGCTCTCTCTCGCTCTCTCTCGCTCTCTCTCTATCTCTTCAATTTTTCTCTTCCCCGATTCTTGAATTTTTTGGGTAAATTTTTCTCCGTCTCCATCATTTCTAGCGGTGAGAAACTAGTGGTGGGACCCGAGGGGTTGAAAAGCCGGGGCGGTGGAAATGAAAAGCCTGGCCCCTGGGTTGGTTGGGGTGCCGTGTGTGTGGCCGAATGGCCTTTGTCGTAGCGTCGCGTCCTTCTCCCCCTCCCTACCCCGGCCACAATTCCACTCAGAAATTCGCGAAAATTGGCCCTCCTCTTCTGGCTTTGGAAAGGGCCCACAACCCGGTGGCTTGATGACCCCGGGGGGTTGGAAACATTGGAAGGAGGACACTAACGGAATCAAGCGAGAATTGTACGGCGGAGTGGGGTGGAATTGGTGGAATTCTTGAAATTTGGTGGAGAGAGAGCGAGCGAGTGAGAGAGAGAGGGAGAGAAAGAGAGAGGGAGAGAGAAATAGGCAGAAAGAGCGAGAGCGAGAGAGCGAGAGAGTTTTGAGAGAGGAGAGACCACAGAGACAGATAAAAATGAGAGAAATATGATTCCTACCAAAATCTAACATATTTGCTTTTTCTAGCACACCGGCGAAATTCGACTTGCCAAGGCGCTGGACCGAGAAACCCTCGATCGTCACGTCCTCAAGGTAAGGAGAACCATTTCATTTTTCTAGCGTTAAAGTATCGAAAACCTTAATTGAAATGGTCAGCCAACTTTTTCTGGATTCCCGCCTTCCCGCCCCCTTTAAAATCTCATTTTAGGTAACCGCGTTCGAGCGCCTGGACCCGTCGATCTCCTCCTCAGCCTCAGTTGTTGTCGAAGTGTTGGATGTCCAGGATAACAGCCCTCAGTTTGAGCGCGACTCCTATTTTGCGGAGATTTCGGAGGATGCACCGGTGAGTTTTTCAAGTTAAATTTGTCACTTTTTTCTGAATAATCTTTGTTCGTTGCCTCCCCTTGCTCATCTGCTTCTTTTTCCTTCTCAAGAAACCGATCCCCAAATGACCTTTGTCCGCTGGCCTTCTGGTCGCCAAACTTTTGGACGCATTCCTAAAAGTTCTTTGCTAGTTACGCATTGAACTTGCTTGTTTTTGACCCCCAAATGGTCACTGCTAGCTTGCCCACGTTTTCTCACTCTGCAGTTCTTAAAATTCTCTGCTAGATTCTTGGACTTCCTAGGTTTTTCTCAAAGTATCTCTGCTAGCTTGCCTGCCAGCAGTTCGGAAAATTCCTCAAATGATCTTTGCTCGTTTACCGTTTAGATGACCTCTTTGACCATTTCCTCAAGATCCGCTGCTAGCCTCCCCTCTCTAAAAGCGTAAAGATACACGCCATATCTTCACCCCCACCCCACCCATTCTCGTATCGGATTCCCATTCTCGGGCCTTTTCTTGGGCCACCCCAAATGTGGCACCATTTCCCCGCATTGGCAGCACCCAATGTTCTTTGTCAAGAGAGAGAGAGAGAGAGAGAGAGAGAGAGAGAGAGAAATGTGGTGATTGGCAGCGCGTATTCCTCTTCTTTTAGCTCCTCCTTTCGGCATCTCCTCTCCCTTTTCGGCTTCTTCCACCCGCTGGAAGCATAATCGAGTTACCCGCGTGTGTGTGCGGGGCCCTAGCGTAGATCCACCCCGAAATTTGAGCATCCGGAATGCCGGATAGGGCGTCTGAGACTTGGGGTACTAGCAGAAATTCCTAGAGAAAACCTAGGACTCTGCTGTGCGTGGAAAACCGGCTACCATGGGTCTCTAAATTCCGAAAAATTTAAGAAATAGTCTGGCAGACCGAAAAGTTGTTGCATTTCTCAGGGAAGGCACGCTTCCAGGGCCATTTAAAATTCTAAAAACGAGACGGAAATGCTAGAAATTCCGAAATTTGATTGTTCGTTAGTTCTGGTAACCAGGCATGTTAAAATCCCTAAAAATCCTTTGGAAACCGTAGATAGAGGAACATAATTTTTCAGACACAATGTACGCTTTTAAACACCTTTAAAATTCAGATAAATCCCAGTAAACTCCAGAAAAATAAACAAATTACTTTCGGCTAAAAATCTTGCCATCAGGTATTTATGGTCCTTAAATATGCCCCGAAAAAACGCTAATTTTCGTATTTTGGTTTAAAAGCCCGAAAAACGAATTTTTTTCAATCCAAAAATTCTGCCACTTTCCGCCATTGTTCCCAATCTATATACTGCACTCCTTTTGCAAAAAGGGTAAGGCATTTGGGGTCCCAGGCAAATTGCTGTGGCCATTTCAGGGCCAAGGGGCCCAATCCAAAGGTGGGCCCCAGCCAGTCCACTTTTTAGTCCCCCGAAAAATCTTGGCGGGCACCAAGATGGCCGGGGGGATTCGCACGAAATTGAGAAGATGTGGTCATTATTCTGGCTTATCCATGAGAGAGAAGGAAAGAGAGAGAGAGAGAGAGTGAGCGAGAGTGAGTGAGCCAGAGCTGGGGCTAATTTGAAATCTGATTATGGCCCGGCTATCCGCGGGGGCTTTTCGCCTTTTTGAGGGTGTGCGTGTGTGAGGGTGTGCCGGATGCAAATTAGGGTGCAGTATCTTGGGGTGTTTTTGGTTGGTCACTACGAGGAGAAGCGCTGACTAATATGGCGGAGGGTATCGGGGTGTAATGTGGAAAGGGGCGGAAAAAGTTATAAAATTTCAATCCTTTTTAGCCATTCTCAATTTTTTCAGGTTCTGGTTATTACTAGTACGAAAAGCTCCTCCTTACGCAACCCAAAAAAATTAGTTGCTCACCACGAAATTTCACCGATTATCCCACTTTACGATTTCCCAAGCCCGCTTCCCAAGCCATTTTTGTAGCCCCTATCCCGGGAGGGCAATTTTTGCTCCCTCCGAAAGAGTGCAATTATCTCGATAACCACCCCGGGCTCTGGATTTGATTAGTGGATAGTAGTGTGGCGTAACTGGGCGCTGGCCATTCCGTATTCCCTCGGCCGTCCGAGCGGAACGTGTCGGAATCGGCGGCAGCGGGCCCTAAATGGGCTGCCAGGGCCCCAAAAAAATGGGCCCCTCGAGTGACGATTAGGTTGGGTGGGGGAGTAGTTCCGGAGGAATACAAATGGCGGTACGGGGGAGAAAAACAAGAATATTACTGTTAGGATAGGTAAAAATAGCTCGTTTTCTTGCTCTCACTCTCTCTATCTCTCTGTCTCTCTCTATCTCTCTCTGTCTCGCTTGTTTCACTCCCTCTCTCTCGCTCGCTTGTTATCTCTGTGTCTCCCGCGCAGCCTCTCCAGATATTGCTATAACTCCATATCTCTCTCACTCACGCTCTCTGTCTCTCGCTCTCATTCACGCACTCTCGCGCTCTCTCTCTCCCTTTCTTTCTCTCGCACGCTATCTTCTTCCTGGCTAAATCGTAATTTCCCGGCGCTTTTAAAAGTATAAAGCTACCCCATTGTCCACCCAGTCATTCATTTCATTCCCTCACATTTCAACATCCTGCCGTATTCCGCAATGCTCCTAGAGACGGCGCGCTCAGCTCATTTTGGCGGACAAGGCCATTTCTCACGCGATCCCGCCGGCAGAAGGCCCACCTGCCCCTAGCCACCGGGGGTCAAAATTGGTGCCAACCGGCGAAAGAGTGCGAAAAGAGAGAGAGAGAGAAGTGAGAGTGAGAGAGAGAGAGAGAGCGGAGAGAGAACGAGCAAATCGCCGGGTCAATCTGCCTTAAAGGGTGGCTTACCGACATCGAACCCCATCCATTACGCGCACCCCCACAATTTCGACAAGATTTTGAGGGATGAAAGGGGGAGAGAGAGAGAGAGAGGGAGAGAGAGAGAAAGAAAGAGATAGAGAGAGAAAAGGTTTACAAGCTGTCACAATCTGTCGGCAGCACCCTTCAATTGGGCTTTGCCCCCGGCGCGCGCCACCCGTCATTTTCGAGTCAACCCCTTGGGGTTAACCGGGTCGACAGGGGGATTTTTAGAAAACTATAGGTTTAACAGGTAACGAAAAAGGCACGCTTGGAGAGATCCTTTAGGATTCTGGCTGAAAAACTGCAGACCCTAAAAGGTGTTGTAGCTGTAGAAAATTCAGGAGGGCAGCTGGCAGAGAAACAGGGCCCGCTCACCCCCGACTTTTTCTTCGGCTTCAGCGATTCTGCAAAAGGCAAGCTTGCAGAGATTCTTCAAGATTTTCAGCGCACTCTGTGTCATTGTTACATACGATTTCTATTTTTTTGTGGGGCCTGGGCAAGCTAGCAAGGATCATTTGAGAAGCGATCATCCAATCAGAATCCTGTTTCTCTTTTTAGTTATCCACCAGGGTTGAAAAACCGCTTCGCGGCTTTTCAACCCTGGCCCCGTCCAGGACCTGTGAAAGTCCTTAATTTGCATGTTTCTTCCTGAATTCTAGCAAAAAAAGTGAAAAACGGCTCCTTTGTCCCTTTATATAGGCTACTTCTCCTCCTACTTCCGGCGCATGCTAATTTCCCCTAACAAACAGGATTTTACAAAAACCTATT
Organism: Mesorhabditis spiculigera; assembly: GCA_958295435.1. NCBI lineage: Eukaryota > Metazoa > Nematoda > Chromadorea > Rhabditida > Rhabditidae > Mesorhabditis > Mesorhabditis spiculigera. The sequence goes on from CATQJA010000586.1 coordinate 6,159, forward strand.
TTTAATAGCGAAAACCACAATTTTTCAAAATTTTTATGTGTGTGCAGTCGATTCCGGACCATTCTAAACCTATTGTCGTTTCTTCCCTATCCAAAAAACCCTTCCCCGAGGCTGTAGGTGCGGAACATCCGAACGGAAGTGCATGCAAATATACACACACACACAGACACTATTTTTTTATATATAGTAGGATAGTAGGATAGGATAGGATGGATTGTAATATTCGGTATTATAGATTTTCTTTAGCTCTCTGCTCAAATATCCAAATTCCTACCCTTTCCGCTCTTCCTCATTCAAAATCATTGACCCTACGCGCAAACAATACCAAAAATCACCCCAAAAGCTCTTGAAAAGGCGTTGCCGACTCTTCTAGGGTGGGATACGGGGGTGCCAGGTGTCCGGGGGTTCGGTTGGCTTTCAGACTCGACTCTTAATTACCAGCTTCCTCTGGCTGGGGAGGGGGACTGTGGTCAAATGGGAGAGAGAGAGCGAGAGAGAGAGCGAGAGAGAGAGAGAATGCTAGTGGACACTCATCCGAAATTAATGTCCGGCTGGCTCTGTGGCCGCTTCTGGTCAGCTTTCCCGGACATGGGGAGGGCGAAAAAAGCGGCGTCGGAGACTCGGAGGATACCTTAAAAAGTAGAGGGATCTATAAAAATCAAATTGGGAACCGATTACGCTATTAAAATAGTCTTTCTTATTTAATAAGCTGGGATATAGAGAACATGATGTATCAGCGAATGGATTACGCCGCAAAATTCGGATTTTGATTGATTACGCCATTTAATTCAGTTTTATGAATTTAATAGTTCGCCCAACCGGTACGCTATGTAATTAAGCTTTTAAGCCATTAAAAAAACTAATGCGCTTCGTTTTGTATAGAGACTAACCGGTTACGCAATTAAATTTTAGCCATTTCTAGTTTTCTATGGTTCTTATTTTGCTATTATGACTCCATTAGTGCATCCCATTCTCCGGCTCCCACCGCCAGCTTGTGACCCCCGGTGGGCCATCCCGAAAAATAGCGCAATTAGTTGTTGGGCGTAGTGATGGGACTCTCTCTGACCCACCCTCTCTTCCTATCTATCCGTCTGTAATATGGCAATATGGTGTTTCTGGGAGGCTGGGAGGGGAGTAGAGAATACCCATCCACCACCCATCTGTCTCCTCACCACATAACAGCTACTGGGATAGAGGGGTGGCCATAATAATGAAAAGAATAAAGGGTTATGAGCGAGAGAGAGAGAGAAAGTGAGAGAGGGCGAGAGAGAGCGAGAGAGAGCGAGAGAGAGAAAGAAATATGGAGGACCGATATACGGGTGGAATGGAGTAGAAAGGGCAAAAACCAACGTGAAAACCGATAAACGTAAAAAAACGTAGAAAAAGGTGTAGGCGAGAGAAAAGGAGAGAGAGAGCGAGAGAAGCAGAGAAATTTAATAAAAACGCGTCACTTTTATCAGCAGGGTATTCATAAAATCCTCTCTCTCTTTCTCTCCCTCTCGCTCCCCCCTCTCTTTCTGTCTCGCTTTCTCTCGCTTGCTCGCTCGCTCTCTTTATCTCTCTCGTCTACTAAAATCGTTACTATGATAGGACCTTCAATAAACCTTCCATTTCCAGATCGGCACAACCATCGTCTCAGTCTTTGCCCGTGATCGTGATGCCGGCGCGAACGGAGAAGTGGAATATTCGCTGGAAACCGAGGCCGAGGGCTCGAATTTGCTGTCGATTAACCCGAATTCGGGCGTGATCCAGACGGCTGCGGCTTTGGACCGGGAAACATTATCGTTGATTAGGTGATTTTGGCTTCATGGATCCTTTAAACCAAATTTTCAGGCTTTACGTGATCGCTTCTGACAAAGGAAAGGAGCCCTTATCGTCACGCGCTCTGGTCGAGCTCTCTATTAATGATGTTAATGACAACGCGCCGGTTTTTAGTCAGGTATAGCTTTTTGAGCACGAGCTTTCTATGTGTTTCTCTCTCTCTCTCGCTCTCTCTCTGGCTGCCCACCTTTATAAATTCGTTTTTAGGACTCCTACAATATTACCGTATTGGAGAACGTGACGGTCCCGGTGGTCATCGCGAGGTTAGAAGCCACTGATGCAGACGCTGGAGCTAACGGTATGATATCGAGTGGAATACGATCGATTTTACAATTTTCAGGCCGTGTCCATTACGGCATGGTGACGTCTTCAGATCTGCTTCATGTCGATTACAAGACTGGCGAGGTATGGAAAACTTCATTAGATATTTAATATTTTCTTTAAGGTAACACTACGGCGAAAAATCGACGCTCGCGGCGGGATTCGAACTTTCGTAGTTCGAGCTAAAGATGGGGCTCAGCCCGCCTTGTCTTCTACGGCTACACTGACGCTGCAAGTTGTGGATATTAATGATCATGTGAGTTTTGAATTGGATTTTTTACTTTCTCTCTCGCTCCCTCTCTCTCCCTCTCTCTCTCTCTTTCCCTCTCGCTCTATCTCTCTCACTCTGTCTCTCTCTCTAACCCTATTTTTCAGCCTCCCCGCTTCATCGCCGCCCAAAAGTCCGTCCTTGTCGATGAGGGCGTAGCCGAAGGAGAAGAAGTAGCCCGTGTCTATGCCATTGATGAAGATGCTGGTGTCAACGGGAAAGTGTCGTACTCCCTCGAGGGATCATCAGACTTCCGAATCGATCCGGATTCCGGGATAATCCGCGCCAACAAGACTCTAGATCGGGAGGAGACGCAACGTTACGAGTTGACGGTCCGAGCTGTGGATGGTGGCGAGCCGCAACTGACCGCTGTGACGCAGGTGAGAGAGCGAGAAAGAGAAAGATAGCAAGACTACATTTCATTCCAGATGACGATCCTGGTCCGCGACATTAATGACAACACCCCCGTCTTCAAGCCGAACGAGATAAACGTCACGCTGTCGGAGGAGACGCAGCTTGGAGCTCAGGTTTGTCCGGTTTTTAGGGGTTTAAAGGGATAGGGGGCTGTATCGGGCTGCCTATCGTACGCAAGGAAAAATTAATTTCTTTCTAGATCGCAATAGTACGCGCCGAAGACCGGGACGAGAACTCGAAGCTCTTCTACCGTATCGAGCACCAGGATCGTGAGGGCCTCGTCGCGCTCATCGATTTGGGCGAACAGGTATCAACTGATTAGATTTAATGAATTTTACCCTTAAAAATTTAATGTCGTAATGCTTCAGGGATAGTGTATCTAAATTACCGTATATTTCAGGGAGCCCTTTTGTCCCTCTCCTCTCCTCTCCAACCGTCCGTCCATTCGTTTCGCCTCGTAGTCTCCGCAACGGATGATGGAGGGCTGAAGGGGAATTGCTCGATTAATATTTATGTGAGTTATTTAGCAAAATATGAGACGATGCGATGCTACCGTAAACCGTCTTTTGTAGTCTACCGTATTCGGTACATGTTTGACTTTTTCGTTACTTTACACCGTACATGATAATCCACAGTATCCTTTATTTGTATTTTTAGAAATTACAGACGGCATAACTTGAACTACCGTACCAATTTTTATAATTGTGATTTTTAGGTAACCGACGTCAACTCTCCACCCCGATTCCCACCTCAACCATTTTCCGTGAGAATCCCCGAGGACGCTACCATAGGCCAGCAAGTGATGGTCATTCGGGTGTGTTTTAATTTTTTACAGTAACTAATTACGGTATTTGCCTATCGTAATCCATTGAGTTACCGTAGTCCGTTTACGAAAATTTTCAGTAATTTCTGCATTGCGGTAGTTTACAGCCTTTTCGGCCGTTTTTGTATTATTTTTATCTCTTATTTTCCAGGCCGAAGACACGGACCGAGGCGACAACGCCCAGATCACATATTCCATCGATTCGCCCCTTTTCCGGATCGACAATGCCACTGGGGAGATTACGGTAGCCGCGGCGCTTGATAGGGAAGAGCAGAGCAGCCACAGGTTTGGAGATCCCGATTTTTAAACAAAAGCCTTATGTTTAGTCTTACCGTAACGGCAACTGATGCGGCATCTCCACCTTTGAGCTCATCGACAAGCATTGAAGTGATTCTGGATGATGGTGGGTTTTTAGAAGCTAAAAAAATTTGAACATTAATTTTTTGCAATTCTGAAAATTTATCTAAATTGCTGACACGTTAATCCTACTATATATAAAAAAATAGTGTCTGTGTGTCTGTGTGTGTGTGCCACTTTGCATCCACTTCCGTCTGTCTGTCCTGAGGATATCTCAAGAAGGGACGGGTATTACGCTACGTTCGATACGTCATTAGGTGCGTAATGGTCTAGGGATGGACTGCACAAAACAAATCATTTTTGAAAAATTAGGCCATTTTCCTTATAAATTTAAGTTTTTTTTAAAAAAACTTTTTATGAAGAAAATTAGCATAGACGGGAATGGGCGGTCGTCTATTTTAAAAAGGCAGATGGGGTTGCTTTTCTTTTTTTCGCCTTCTGAATGAAGGGCAATTATGCAAAGGGCCGAAAAAATGGGGTCCAAGGCGTATAAGGGTTGAAAAGTCGCGAAGCGGCTTTTCAACCCTGGTTAAATAAATTAAATTTTTTTCCAGATTTCTTACTGAAAATAGGATTTTAGTGCTTTAAATTATTGTTACGATAGGAAACTAGCGGGATAACGCATTCCGTAATTTTCCGGAATTTTGGCCACAATTTTCCGGCGCAGACAACAATTATGTAATTAGGAAACTGCCGTACCAGTCCGCTGCAGGTTCTAGCCCAGTTCCAAACACTTCTCAGCTCCGAAAAACTTGCAATTATGCAATTAGTGCATTCTCGTATTGCAAGTTACCGTAACCCAAGGTTTCCAGACTTCTATAAAATAAAAATATAATACAAATACAAATAAAATACGATTTCGTGAGGACGTAATTGGTACGCTATCGTAGCCCACCTACCGTAGCCTAATCTTCTCCAGACGGTCATCGCCTTAAAAACGTAATTACGTTATTAACTACAGTAGGCTACCGTAACCCAATTTCCTCCAAAATTACCTCTCTAAAAACCGCTGACTCACCGGCTTTCACCACCCTATCTGCCATGGCCACAAAATTGGAGGCCCAGCACGGAAGGGTCCAATAAAATGGGCCCCCTTTCCCTTAGGGCCCACCACTAAAGGGATGGGGCCAATTTCCGTAAATAGGAGCCATGGGTAGTGGGGGTGGCTGGCAGCTGGTGTGACACCTTACGGGGGGCTCCTATTTGCTTACTCGGCCTCTTGTGGAGGCATAGGGTAAATGGGTAGCGGGGGGCATATTATAGAATCCGAGCTCTATGGCTGGAGATGTCAACAATCATGCCCTCTTGGCCGTGGAGGGCTATATGTTGTCAGGATTAGGGGGTGTCATTTAGGGGGTCAGTCGGATTGAGAAGGCCCATATTGTGGCTTGGTGCCATAGGGGCATTTAAGGACTTAGGGACGGAAAATATCATTAAAGGACCTAGGAAGGCATCATTGTGGCTCTGGGCTAAGCTAAGACTACGCCAGGCTTAAGCTAAAGTGAAGCTAGACCCAAGCCGATTCCTTTTTGGTCAAAATCCGTAGGAAATCCACCCAAAAAAAGTCCTTAGGTGTTCTGAGCCACTTTAAAGCGCCTGAAAAATGCCAAAAATCGTCCCTCCCGGCGGCTAGGTCTAGACAGCTACGCACCGGGCTTAAGCTCGCACTGGAATTTTTGACCATATTCCGATTTTACGTGTCATTTGGAGTATTGCGTAGCTGTCTAGACCAAGTCCAGGGTAGTGGTCGATTTTCGGGGCTTGCTGAGCTTTTTAAACACGCCGGAAAGGCTGGAAAATGTTAAAAAAATACGGATTATCAAGTTCAACTCGTTTTTCGATTTTTGAAAAAGTCAAATTTTTGCCGTTAGGGGACTGACTTTTCTATTTTTTATAGCAAAGGTTATTTAAAGCCATATTTTTTATATTTTATATTTGCGGGATTTGAAGCCATGATATCGGCTTCTCATAGAACGATTTTCTGAAATTCGAGCCGGGCACGAACTCCTAATTTTGACCTGTCATCAACCCATCCCCCACCCAATTCCCGTCATTAATTATTCCAAATTTCCGGATGTTGATCTAGCTAGCATAGAGTGTGTTGGTGCGGGTGAAATTAGGGCGGTGCTTTGACCCCTCCGGCGTTTCTCGGCAGCACCCGCCGGAAATTTGCATAATTTCGGTTAGCCGCTTCCGCGGGGAGACATGGGGGCAGAAATTATCGCTGGGCGGCATCTGGGGGACTCGAATAAAAGAGGGTACAGCGGGGGCATAAATTGTCGAATTAGCGCATTGTCGGAGGGTAGATGGAACGAAATTGGGAAATTTTAGACAGCGGAAAAATTGTTTTAAAGGGTTGGCAACACTCAATCTGAAAAGCAGTCAGCAAAAAAATGGATTTTAAGAGGAAAATAACACTATAACTACGATAAAAAGCGCAAAATCCGAAACCGCAAAGAAAAACTGTTTTTCAGTAAACGACAATGTGCCTGAATTCTCTTCTTTAAACTACACGGCTACCGTATCTGAAGATATCGCTGTGGGGACGTCGTTTATTCAGGTCAGTTTTTGAGAGGGAGAGTGAGAGAGAGAGAGAGAGAGCGAGAGAGAGAGAGAGAGAGAGAGAGAGAGATAGCGAGGGCGAGAGAGAAAATTAACGTACCCACATGCTTAGAAAACCCAAAATTCCGTTTAGATCCTCGCAACGGACGTGGATGCTGGCCCAAACGGAATTGTCGACTATTTCCTGAACACCTCTGGTCCCGGAGCCGATCTCTTCCGGCTGGACCGGACCTCTGGAACCCTTCGAGTCAACCAGAAGCTGGATCGGGAGAAAATGGCAATGTCAGTTTTAAAACATTTTGCGGGTCTTAAAGGGGCCAGGAAGTTAAGCTAAAAATTTATACTATTGCGGCTGAAAGAGACTTGGAAGCGCTAAAATCGAGAACTAATCGACTAGGTCTTGACAGCTACAAGCTCTTTCAAACGACGGTTACAAAATACGGAATTTTGCCCTAAAAATCAAGCGTTTTTCCGAGTGTCGAGACCTAGTCGAGGTCAGGGTCGATTTTTGCGATGTAGCTTTCGAATTATGTAACTTCCACTACCCAACTAATGCCGTTCTAAAACTAATACAACTTTTCCCATTCATGGTTGGTTCGCTTCCCAATTTCCCCGTATGCCATTCCCCCTCCGCTAGCCCCATTTTTAGACGTGCAGTCCGCGGCGCGTATAATTGCGACTCGCTGGCTGGCTAGCCTCAGGGCCAGAATCGGCAGACTTGACTCGGGGAGAGGGGTGGACGATATATTCCTATCGACGGAACGGAGAGAGGGGAATGCCCTCAGGGCACCATGGACACCACCACCAGGGCCTCGCACCAAGCGGAGAATCCCATTTACGATTTCGAGGGCAGGGGAAAAACGATTCTGTTGCAAGGGGTTACGTGGAAATTGAGAAAATTGTGAAAATTCAAGCAACTTGGGAGTCATAGGAATTCCATGAACAAAAATCCCATTTTTAACGCATCTGGGACAATCAAAATTTGGGGCTGCGGCTTTTGACAAGCTAATTAATTCCAGGATGACGCTCCCCGTATACGCAGAAGATCGTGGTCAGCCTCCGCTTCGTGCTCACTCGATGATCACAGTGATGCTGATGGATGTGAACGATAATGCTCCTCAATTCTCTCAACCGTCCTATGATCTGTGGATTGCAGAGAATCAACCTGCTGGGACACTTGTGGGGACGCTGGTGGCGACGGATCCGGATGAGGTGAGCAGGAGAGTGAGAGTGAGAGGGAGCGAGAGCGAGATAGGGAGAAAGAGGAGTGAGAGAAAACGAGAGAGAGAGTGAGAGAAAACGAGAGAGAGAGAAAGAGAGAGAGAGCTATGGTTTGAAAGCCAAATTCTAGGGCTCCAACGCAGACATCGAGTTCCGAGTTTTTGGCGGAACCGACGCGCGGCTTTTTGAGCTGGAAGCTGATCCACAACAAGTTTGTTTTTACCAATTTTATAAGCCTGATTTCAATTATTTTAGAAAGGCGTGGCTCGTCTCCTCTCCCGCCAGCCTTTCGACTACGAGAGCAAGACGAACGCTTTCCACCTGGAGGTCCAGGCATCTAGGTGATTATTGTTGCGGAACTTAACGAGTTGTTACGATTTTTCGGTTCCTTTAAAATGGCTTATAAAGTGGATGAATCGATGCTTTCACTCGAATAGGTCTCGACATTTACACCACCTTTTAAACCACGCCTAGAGATGATTTAAAAACTTCTGACCGCGTGTTGTGAATCACGCGTTCCTGCCTAGATCCAGTCGATGGAAAGGGATCGATTCTCGTGCTTCACAGCCCCTTAAAAGCTGATTGTATCATTCCAGTGGACAACTCTCGAGTACGGTACCTGTCCGAGTCCACGTTTCTGATGTCAACGATCATCCACCATCCCTCCGGCCCTCAATTCTCTTGGTCAATCGAATGACCGGTGGGCAGGGGCTTGAGCGACTTGGCTCGCTGCCAGCTTTGTGAGTTTTTTGGGGAAATTCCGTGTCGATACTTCAGTACGCGATACCGCAGTATGCCTCGAAAATCAAGAAAAATCCTGAAAAGTAATTGTAAAAACTCTTTTAGCGATCCTGATCAAAACGCTACGCTGGAATACTCTTTGGAAACGAACGAACTGCTTGCCGTCGATCGGTACTCCGGAAAAATCACTCTAAAAGGAGCGTGGAAGCGGAACATTGATGCTCAAGTGAAAGCATGCGTTTCCGGTTGGTTTTTTTGGTCAGATAAAGTTGATCTCTCTCTCTCTCTCTCTCGCTCTCTCTCTCTCTGTATCTTTATCACTTTTTACTATTTTTAGACGGCGCAAACACGGTATGCAATCCACTGCGTCTACTGTATACCTGGGTGGAAGATGGCTGGCTCGGAGAAGCGGTTACGGTATCCCTACGCACCACAACTGTCGACGACTTTTTGGATCCGGATGTGTACGCGAGGTTTAGGTACGTATTCATCTAATTGATACCGTAAAAATACGGCATCATGTCAAAATTCTGGTGTTTCAGGCAAAGCATCGCCTCTCTTTCCACTTGGGCCGAGGGTTCGATTACCGTACTCTCAATTATGGCCAAGAATTCCTCGACGGAAGTATCGTTCGTAGTAGTTGATCGTACGAGATTGATTAGGTAAGTTTTTAACAGCTTCTATGGATTTTTTGGCTAAATTCTAAAATCTGACCTGGCTACAGTAATCCTCCAGCCAACCCAGTCGCTAAGAAAGGTCATTTGCCTTTAATCTCCCCCTCTCAATCTTTCGACATTGTCAGGGATGAGGGAACGACCAGGTGTTCGTTCTTTCTCTTTCTCCCTCTCACTCACTCACTTTCTCGCTCTCTTTCGCTCTTTCTCTCTCCCTCTCTCTCTCTCTCCCTCTCTCGCCAAAAATCCCATGCAGCTGCGGCTCGCGCAATCGCCCCTTCACGACCCAATAATGACCGTCAAAAATATGTTGGACATCTTGCCGATTTGATCTAGCGAGAGGGGGAGAGAGAGGGCAGCGTTGGTAAGCTTCCGATTCCCTTTAATGCTCGAAAATTCACCCTAACCTGTCCGGAACTAGCCATGATAGCCTGCCATAACTCACCGACTTGTCAAAATTTTCCGCGCAACCCATGCCATCCATCAAATTTGCATATTCCACCTGTGGACGGGACCGTCGGTCGCTCTCTCTCTCTCTCTCTCTCTCTCTCTCTCTCTCTCTCTCTCTCTTTCTTCTCTCTATCTCCCCCTCCCCTCTCTCTCTCCAGGTGTCAACAGAGTATCGTAACGGAGTGAGTGTGTATTTCAGCGCCCACCGAAATTTATAAGACTCTCTCCCCAGTCTTCTCTGCCAGTTTGCCATGTCACCGAGTCCATTTGCATTCAGAATGTGCCCTCCGGGGTAGGGCGGGAGACAGCCCCGGGGACGGGTGAAAAATTTCGGAAATTCGATTCCCCGGAGACGAATTAGCACTTGCTGTTTTTGGGGTAGGGAAGGGGGATGGGTGGAAATGCTTGGGTGGGGAGGAGTGGAATATAAAGTTTGCACGATTTTAGGGGCAATATTTAAGGGATTTGAAAGGGATATTTGAGGGGAAGGGAAGGGGGGGAAGTAACGGGAAAAGTTCCCCACTCCCAAATTCAAAAAAGGTTTTAAAAAATTTTTTTTTTTTTTTTGAGTTTTATTTTTTTTTTTTTTTTATTGTTTTTTTTTTTTTTTAAAGGTTTTTTTTTTTTTATTTTTTTTTTTAAATTTTTTTTTTTTGAAATTTTTTTTTATAAAATTTTAAGGGTTATTTTTTATGTTTGCCCCCCGATTAATTTTTTTTGTTCATACTGTAGATGGGGCAGAGTATAAATTTCATATCATAATTTTGCGGAGTGAGAGAGAGAGATGGAGAGCGAGAGATAGTTAAAAACGCGAGAAAGAGAGAAAGAGCAAGAACAAGAGAAAAAGCGTGAGATAAGGAACGCGATTTACCCTCTATAACGTCCTTTTTTCAGTGGAAACCGCGTCTCCGAACTGATCGCCGGCTCCCTGCCCCGTCTATCAGAATTGAGCCTCCTCGACATCGAGCTGGCTTCATCAGATGCCTGTCTCCGAGAGCCGTGCCCTTACTATCAAAAATGCCGGGATACCTTGAAGCATCTGGGGGCTGAGGTGAGCTATTTTTGGAGCTTGTAAAGGTTTTTTGCCTTTCTATTCCCTTTAAATCGTTTCTAACAATCTTCTTCCAGTTCCACCAAACCGACAACTTTTTGGCGCACTCGCTGAAGACGCTGCGCACTTTTACGTGTGAATGCCCGAGAGGGTTTTCGAGTAAGTTTTGGAAAGCTTGGCTTCTGAGTTTCTTTAAAGCCAAAAAAATGAAAAATGAGGCTTAGGCTTCGCTTAAAATTAGCTTAGGCTTGGCTTAGGCTTTGCTTATGCTTGGCTTTGACTTAGCTCATGCTCATCACTCCAAATCGGCTGATGTTTCCGGTCTCCACTAGGGTGTCCACTCTAATCGGCCGGTGTCCCTTCCCGAAAAGGGTCACCCCACTCGCGTACTCGACGTAATTAGCATTGGGGTGGAATCGGAATGGTTAGGGGGAGAGCGAGAGACAGAGAGAGGGAGAGAAGAATACTGATGGCTTGTTGGCACTAATTGAATAGCTAGGGGGGACGGCTCGGTGACAGCCGCCCAAGTTTGGTCTTGCCGACACGAACGGCTTGCTACTTTGAAATTGGGGGTGAAACCGGAATTAAATAGTACGAAAGCGAGAGAGTGAGAGGAAGAGGGACAGACGAGGGAGCAAGAGAAAGAGAGGGAGAGGGAGAGCGAGAGAAAGAGTGAGAGAGTAAAAATTCTCCTAAATTCTCTAAAAGCCCTAAAATTCGCGATTTTAAGCGTAATCGAGGCTAATCCAGACGTTTCAGGCTCACCGGAAATGCCGGAATCATGCAACATTCGGCTTGACGAGTGCTTCTCTGGCCCATGTCAGCACAATGGCAGCTGCCAGGCGCTTGAAGATGGCTTCAGATGTCATTGTCAACCCGGCTGGATGGGTACGTTTTGATACAAAAATACGGGGAAGCACTCTCGGTTTTTTTGGAGCGTACAGTAACGTACAATCCTGCCCTAAAAATCTACCTCATTTTTTTCGAAATTTTTTCCGTTACAGTAACGCCTGATAACATGTACCGTAAAACGCTCGCTGTACTCGAGGACGCTACGCTCCTCTTTACGCCGGAAATTCGTAAATTTTCGAGTGTTTTGCAAGAAGCGTTCCTCTTGTCTTGAATGGCCCTTAAGAATTGAACGCGAATTCTGCTAGATTCCACAATTAAAAGGTGCACAAAAGGGTGTTTATGTGGCTATGGTGGGTCCTTTCTTCGGTCCCACAGCGACCACTTTAATTAAAATGCTGAAGAATGGACGATCGGGGGTACCCCAGGGGGGCTACACGCGACACCCTTCAACACCCCCTAGAAAAGGCATCGAATTTCGTGCTGATGGGATACTAGGGCCCTCCTGGGGTGTGAAATGGGGAAATGGGGGACTGATGCTAATTTGTTAAAGGAAATGGGAAGGGAGGAATCTATGGGAATTTTTAGACTTTCGATAATTCCAAATTTTTTTATAGTAGCCTACTGGAATTTAAGGAAAATTACTGTACCAGGATAATCTGTGAATCTTTGGGATTGTTAATGAACAATTTTCAAGGAAAGGCAGGCTAGCAGAGATCACATTTTTTACCGATGAAGTCGAGGACAAGCTAGCAAAGATTCTTTGGGATTCTTGGCGTTTTCAAATGCTTTTACTCACAGCTTACTCCAGGAGGGAAACTGGCAAAGAACCTTTAGAAAATGGCTAATCTACGGACCAACACTGAGCGAACTGGCAGAGAGTCATAGGGATTTCCCGCAAAACCTAGCAGAGTTCTTTTAAGGCTATCTTAAAACGGTCATTTCCGGTATGTCCGGCAAGCTAGCAGAAGTTTTTGGGACTTTTAAGGTCTTATTACTTACTTTTTCTGTGATCCGGTCAAGGGCAATCTAGGAAAGATCCTTTAAGAAACCTCGCCGAGTCACTTTCCAAGGCTATGCAAGGCAAACTAGCCGAGATCCTTTGCGGAACATTGTGCGCATTTGTTTTTTACACTTGGACCAAGGGCAACCTAGCAAAGGTTCCTTAGGAAACCTTCTCGAGCCGGTTTTCACAATTTTTGCTGAGGCCAGCTAGCAACGATTCTTTCGGAAATTTCGTCGCGAGCATTTGAATAGCTATTCCCGATTCACACCTCATCAGCACCCAATTCCATCCATTTTCGAGTGTTGCCGGGCCCTTTAAATCGGTTATAACAGAAGGAGGGCGTCAATTGGCGGCTGGCGGAATTGGCATTAGGCGCCTCCAGCCCTTCCTGTTTGGGACGGAGGTGTCAACAATTTGGGGGCAGCGGGATGATATGCAAATGAGGGGCGAGAGATAGGGAGGTAGAAAGAAAGAGAGAGAGAGAGAGAGAGAGAGAAGAGAGAGAGAGAGAGAGAGAGAGAGAGAGAGAGAGAGAGAGCCGCTTAGGTTGACAGATGGGCCAATATAGCTGGCTTCTCATAAGCAAGGGCACATCCCTCTGCATCCCCGGTTATGATGGAATTAGACGGAATTAGGGTGTTGTGTGGACACGGGTGGAAAAGTGGTGATTTTGGATATCAGGGACGTAGAAAATACAATAGCATTTGTTTTATTGAATTTTAGCCAGTTTTTAGCTACTTAACGGGGCTAGCAAGCAGAGGTTATTGCGGAACTTTGATAGATTACTAGAACAACGGCTTTATTATTTCGAATTTTTTCCAAAAGTTCGCATAATTTCAGATTTTTGGAAATATTTTGCAAACTTTCCAGCCATGCCACCAATTATCTGGATTTTTGAACTATAGATGGCCAGAGCGAGCGAGAGGGGGGGGTGAGAGAGAGCGAGAGAGAGCGAGAGAGAGCGTAAGAACAATTTCCCTATCATTATCTGTATAGAAATCTCAGGCATTCGGCGGCTCTTGACCACTCATTGTCTGTCTATAGGAAATCGGGGACAGCGAGGGCAACAATTAGAATCCTTTGGCTAAAGCGGACGCCTTGCCGTCTATAGATGTACAACGGCAATTAGCGTACCTCAAGAGAAGCTACGCGCCATTTCTATTTACGAACAGGGCAAGGGGGAAAAGCTCCAGTATGACCAATTAGAAAATTTTAGGAGGGGGTGGGCTGGAATGGTTAGAAAATAAGTTGGCTACCGTACCGCAGATTTCTTGGATTTTCCAGCGTATTCTTACGTACCAAAATTAACGCTAGAAAATTTACGACAAAACGACTTTTTTTTACACAGTGCAAAGCCCACAAAAACGCAAAAAATAAAGTAACTTTCAAATCTCAAAGCTCTCGTTAATGCGCTAAATTTCAGGCAAATCCTGCGAACTTTCGACTCGGGTTGAGACATGCCTGCCCGGATACTGTAGAGAAGGTTCTACCTGCGAACTCACGCCAGAGAAAACGATGAAGTGCACAAAATGCCGCCACAACGATAGGGATTCGGATGAACGGTATGCTAAGCCTAAGCTAAGCCTAAGTTAAGCTTAAGCTAAGCCTAAGCTAAACCAAGCCTAAGCCAAGCCTAAGTCAAGCCTAAGTCAAGCTCCCTTTAAAAGCATTGAATTCAGATGCCGTCTGCGCTCGCTCCATTTTGGCGGTCACTCCCTCTTGAGGCTGCCGAGAAATTTACCGCGGATTGAATGGACCGTTCAATTGAGGTAAAGCTACCGTAACTGGCAACATTTAAATGTCATTTTTAGCTTTTCAACGATCACCCGTTCCGGCACACTCCTTTTTGCGGGAGAAAAAGGACGCGATTTTGTGGAATTGAAGCTGGACGACAGGATTTTGACTGCAGAGATTAGGTGGGTTGTTGGACTTTTAAGACCGTGGAAAATGATTTAAGAGTACTTTGAACAGAATTATTTTAGTCTGGGAGGCGAGTCGAAAACCGTAAGACTGCGTGAGGACAAAGACAACCGCGTGAATGATGGGCATTGGCATATGGCGACGTTGGCGTATTTGGATAGGGTGGGTTTTCAGTTGCCGAGGCCTTTAAAGCTACCGTAATCGTATAAAATATCGTAATTTCCAAAATTGGAAAAATTTAGACGTTGACATTGACACTCGATGATTGCGATCCGGCCGTTGCAAAGTTGGCCGTTGGAGCTCCGGGATGCGCCGCTAGAGCTACGATAGATTTACCGGCAAAGTAAGTATAAAACTAGGAGGATAAAGAATGTCGGTCTATTTCTCTCTCCCTCTCCCTCTCTCTTTCTCTCTCTCTCTCTCTCTCTCTCTCTCTCTCTCTGTCTCTCCTCTCGCTCTCATCTCTCAAAAACACAATCAAAATCACGCCGGTAGGCTTTCTCTCCCCTCCCGTGTAGCATTGTATGCCCCCTCCTAAATTCCCTGATCTCTAATCTCCAATCTCCTTTTTATCCCTTTTTTAGGTGTCTCGATGCCACCGTCCCGTGCCATCGTTTCTTCGACTCCTCTGCCGGCCTCTCCCTGGCGGGCCCCCGCCTCAAAGAGCCCCGGGTGAGTGCTCAGCCCCGTGGCGAGATGGCCGAGCGGTCCAAGGCGCTGGTTTAAGGCACCAGTCCCTCCGGGGGCGTGGGTTCGAATCCCACTCTCGTCAGCCTTTTTGCTTTTTGCTCCAAAATTGCGGAATGTGGTTTTCAAACTTTTAAGACTTTTAAAATAACTTGATTAATATTATTTTAGGTGAAAAACGGGTTCCACGGATGCCTGGCCAACCTGACGATCGATGGAGAGTTGGTCGATTTTTCGAATCTGGACCAGCTTGAGAAAATTGGGCATATTGATGAGGCAAGTTTTGAAATCCCATAATTTTTTCGAAAATTACTATAAATAATTTTTAGTATTAGAGAACAATCTTCAAGATTCAAAAATCATTTTTTTTTAGGGCTGCAGCCCGAAGCGCGACTTTTGCGCGGATGCAAATTGCGGTCACGGGGCGCATTGTGTGAACCGGTGGCTCGGCTTCAACTGCAGATGCCCACATGCTCATCACCAGGGCGGTGATTGTCTACAGGATAAGGGACGGCTCAGACAGATGACGTTGGCTGAAGAAGAGTCGTTCGTACTCTGGAAGGTAGTGGATTTTTTTGAATTTCCGGATGGTTTCTGATGTTTTTCCATAGCTTTTCCACACCGTAATTTGGAAAGTCGCGTAGTTGTTAAGATCTAGGCGACGGACGGGATCGAGTTTGCCCTTCTCGGCGCTTCTGAACATGTTTAAGCCAAAAAAAAGCACGGAACAGTCAGAAAAATAAACCTTTCCAGGTCCCCTCCGGTTCTACCATACCGTTGGAAGTCTCGCTTGAATTCCGAACTTTGCGTGATGACACCCAGGTGTTTGTCATCGAGTTCGACGAGAAGAATTTGTTCTACAGGATGGAGGTATTACACAAGCTTCTAGCGACGTAATTTATGAGTTGCAGCTCGAAAACGGACTCCTGAAGTCGACAATCGGGCAGAACACCACGTTTATCACCTGCCCGGATGCGGCGAGAGGGCATTGGACAAAGGTAGAGAGAGAGAGAGATAGCGAGAGAAAGAGAGAGAGAGAGAGAGAGAGAGAGAGAGAGAGAGAGGGAGAGGGAGAGAGAAGGCGAGAGATAGGGGGGGGGGGAGAGAGCAAGATTTAACTCTAAATTTCAGGTGGAGCTCGAGCTCAAACCCGACGAGGTGACGACGATCATCGACGGCATCTACACGGCTACACAACCCCTCAGTGGTCGTGGACTATCCATCTCCTCCCTTTACTCCGGCATCGCTCCGTCCACTTCTCATCCGGCTCGTTTTGACGGCTGCATCCGGGAGGCTCAGATGAATGGACTGCCGCTGAAGACGAAGAATACTGGAAAAGTAAGGATTTTCGAGCTAGTTGAACGTCTTGAACCTGATGGCACACTGATATCCAGAAGCCAGAAAATGCTGAAATTCGATAAAAAATGTATTTAGATCCGCCAGGGCTGCGTCTCCACCCGGGGCTGCCAGGCCGGATCTTGTCCCGAAAATTCGATGTGCCGATCATTCTGGGATGGGCATAGATGTGATTGCGATCCGGGTAGGTTTTCTCTCACCCACTCTCTCTCTCTCTCTCTCTCTCACTCTCGCTCTATCTTGCTTTCATTGTCTCAAAAACCTCGTGTTACAGGATACGCCGGTGCTGCGTGCGACCCGATCTGCTCCCTAGAAGGAATTTGCGGCCCGTCCGGAATTTGTGTCCAGACGAATAGTACGATTGGCTACGAGTGCCACTGTGCTAATGGTATAGATTTTTAAACCTTTTAGTGATTTTTGACTTATGAAGCCTCAAAAAACGTTTGCTTTCAGGCCGCGTCGGTGTCAATTGCGAAAGTCTTGGAGCCGTTCGTACTTGCCCATCCGCTTGGTGGGGACGATTCGGGGAATGCAGGAGATGCGATTGCCCATCGGCGAAGGGATTTGCCGCTCAGTGCCATCCACATACCGGCCAGTGCTTGTGCCCGGTAGGTCCAATACTCATGCTCATGCTCATGCCGTTTTAGCGCGAATGGTGGGAGAGCGGTGGGCGCTGCGTGCGCTGCGAGTGCGGACTTGGAGCGACGTCACTGGAGTGCGACCCGGAGAATGGGCAATGTTCATGTGCTGGTGAAGCGGCCGGAAGGAGGTGTGATCGATGTCCGGTGGAGACGCAGGTAAGGCGAACGTAAATTTCGGCAAGTTCGGATTATTCAAAATTCGGCACCATGTGAATTTTTTCTAAAATTTGAGTAAAACGACTTTTTCAAAGCTAAAATGCCACATTTTTAGGTTCTCGATCCGAAATCTCTTCGCTGTTTGTCGCTGCGAGATCGCTGCCCCTCACAGATCGACGAAGCAGTACAGTGGCCAACAACAGTACGAGGAGCTACGGCTAGACAGTCGTGTGCTAATGGACAGGTACGGTATTGAGTATCGCCCCCGTTGCTCTCTCTCTCTCTCTCTCTCTCTCTCTCTCTCTCTGCCCTTAATTCTATGGAATTTTCAGATCGGGCTAGCTACGCGAAAGTGCGCAGAAACCGGCAAATGGCAACCGGTACAGGACGACAATTGTACAAGAGCGGAATTCTCGAATCTGTTGACGCGGGTATGCCTGACTATGAAGATTCGGCATAGTTTGAAGCCATTTAACCTTTATTTCAACGACTCCATCCTCAAATTTTAGATTTTCAAAAATTTTCTGAAGTTTGTAACGCACATTTTTATCATGGCATAGCTTATTTTTAACTATTTTCCTCTAGGCTTCCTCCCTGAGCGCTGCCGAGCTAGTAGCCACAGTCTGGAACGCCAGTCAATCGGACCAAGCGGAAGAATGGAAGGGAAGAAATCTGGAAATGGCTCGGATCGGGATCGGAAGAGCATTGGATATGGAGACCGCCGGAGAATCGGATGCAGATGGAGGACCATCTGCCCATCTTTATGATCATCAATTTGTGCATCGGCTGGTCGAGGCGGCTGGGCAGGTACGGTAGAGAGAGCGCGCAGTAATGATGCACGAGTCGGGCACCCATGAATGACATGCTAAAAGCCGCTAGAAAACTGGCTATTTCGTTTTAAAGGGACTGGGAAAGCCAGAAGAACTCAACCGTTAAACTTGCATCTCCAAGATGCCGAAAAACAGCAATTCCAGCTCCTCCCCAACGAGTCACCCCAACGTTTCCTCGAACTCCCTCGAAAGTTGGAAAAACTCGGCGAAGCCCTGGTTCGTCTACACCAAAGAAGGAAATATCTCGATCCGTTTGCCGTCCAGACGCCACAAATTTGTAAGGATTTTTATGTAGAATTCCGGCATACTACCAATTTCAGTCTTCTCCGTGGATCGGCTGGACAATCGGGATTCACTGCCAAAGTTCAACAACTTTGTGGACGATCGAGTGGAGGGATTTCCGGATATAAGGATTACGATTGCGGATGATTCGACGCTGGCCTTTTATCAGGTGAGTGAGAGGGAGGGAGGGAGCGAGCGAGAGAGTGAGAGAGAAAGAGAGAGAAGAGAGAGAGAGAGAGAGAGAGAGAGAGAGAGAGAGAGAGAGAGAGAGAACAACTACCCATTTCCAGATAATTGCCAACCCTCGTTGCCCTCGTTGTTCCACAGCAATCGTCTCCGTCTCGGCCAATACCACCCAACCCATCCTCGTCGAGTTTCCCCTTCGAGAAGACTCCGGCTGGAAATTCCCGGAATGCGTCCGTCACTCGGCAGAAGAGAATGAACAATGGACCGTGCGAGGAGCCGTTTTAACGGGGCTAAATGCTACCCATGCCGTCTGCCTCTTCCACCTCCCCGGACTCTACACAATTCATCTCAGGGCCGATAGTGGCGTTTTGGTGGGTTTTTAAGTGTCGATTTCCAAGGTTTAAGCAATTTAACTACTATATTTAACTCTTCAGGTCCGTCTCTCCCTCGGCCAATCGATGGTCGGCCCCATTTCTGCCTTATCTTCGCTCGTCATTCTGCTGATGTCGTTGTTGTTGACGTTGTCAAGAAGGGGATTGAGGACTCGCCCAGTCCGGGTCGCATTCATCTTATCGTTTGCTGCTCACGCAGCTACGATATATCTGCTACATAAGGCTACTGTGAACGCGGTGAGTTAGATATTGTTTTTCTGTTCCCCTCGCCCCTCTTTCCCCCCCCCTCTTTCCCCCCTCTCTCTCACTCGCTCTCTCTCTCTCTCGCTTTCTCTCTCTCTCCCGCTCTCTATCTCTCTCTCTCCGTCTCACTCTCCAGTTCTGCTTTTTTAGGTGTTCTGCGGCGTCCGCAACGCAGTCCTCTCCTTCACTACGGTCTCACCGTACTGCTGGCTTTTCCTGTACTCCCTCCACCTTTACCGGATGCTAGCTGAGGGGAATACGCAAACCAGGTAGGTCCGATGACTGAAAATTAGATATCGTACATTTTTTGCCGCGAGATGGTTCCCTAAATCCGATATTTTCAGTGCTGCGGTATGTCTCCTCCTTGGAATGGCCCTACCCTGCTGTCTATCCGTCGTCTCATTCCTGCTATCAGCCACCTGCTCACTGGCCCCGTCGCATTGGCTATTTTGGACCATCGCCCTCCCAATTGCGCTGTTCCTACTGGTTGGTTAGAGAGAGAGCGAGAGAGAGAGACAAAGAGAACGAGAGAAAACTAGACTACACACCAATTTACACCTCCCCATTTCAGCTCTCCTTCTACGCATGCGCCACTTGCCTTCTCATCTCCCGCGACAAGCACTTCGAGGTGGCCGTGGTCAAATTTGCCCTCCGAAAAGCCCTATGCCAGCATTTCCTTCTCGTAAGTTACTAAAATTCAAATTTTTTAAGAATTCGAGGATTCCGGATATCTTTAACTTTTGTATTTAGACATCCTTGACCGTAACCTACACGGCTGGCGGTCTATTTTTACCCTCAATGCCTTGGCTATCGGCTGGATTGGGCGAGATGGTGTCGTCGATTCTGCTTTTGCTGACGTCGCTTTACATTCTCGTCTGGGCCTGTGCTTTTGGGAGATCAGTAAGTTTTAGGGTGTCTTGATGTCTCTCTCACTCTCTCGCTTTCTCGCCCTCTCTCCCACTCTTTCTTTCTTCGGCCCAGATAAACTCCTAATTCTAGGAGGATCAAACGGATCGTGTCGAGACCCTTTGGGTAAAGGGAGAACCGCCGAAGAGCATGGCTGACGAGCATGGCTGTACTTCTCCGCTTTTACATGGTAGGTTTTAGATCATTTTAAGGGTGCTTTTAAGGGGGAAAGCATTTATTATCCAAATAGTACGTTAGGATAAGGTGCAATACGCTACCGTACGTTATAAAAGGTTCGCTACGAAACTACGCTGTCAGAAACGTAAGTGAGACCTTATGTGAAGAGACGTTAATTTTCGACGCAGTACGCTACATTACGGTATACGATAGATACGGTCGTGCGATACAGTACACTACGCTGCGTTCGGTTAGATATTTCACAGCGTACTGGAGCCTTTCGTAGTACACTACTATACGTTATGTATAGTCTTGTTACGTTGTGTACGATACCTTACGCTACGATATCGCGAGCAGTTTTAAGTTACGATACGTTAGGATACGCTATAATATGACAAAATGCCCCGATGATCAAATAAAATTCTTAACATTTCAGACGAATATGCCGGAAGCCGGATGGGCAGTGGAGGAAGTGCTGCAGGATGGGCATCAGGATCAGATCGTGTTCCGTCAGACCCCTATGTACCTCTTCCCAGACCAGTAGGAGGATTGTCCCTACGCGACAATCCTCTGGCACCCTCAATTCTATCGCCAGCGAATAAGATCTTCCGCGAGACGAGTGAATACGGTAAGCTTTTTCTGGGATTTTTTCCGCCTTTAATTTGGATTTTGTTGTAAAAAATTTAGGAATGCTAAACAACTTTCCTTTATTAGTCCTAAAACAAAAACTTTGCAGCAACCACCGGCTCGCTCTCACGTTTCGGAAAATACGAGGACGAGATGGACGACGCTTACTACACATATCAGCGCCGAAAGCAGTACCCCACTACTTTTCAGCGTTGATTAAATTTCTGATGTTTTAAAGGGACTCGCAAGGCAAAATTCTAAAGATTTTCTGTGAATTTTGCTTCCAAATTCCTTTAAAAGTCTTCTATACTTTTATTTTCTTCAGGTTTTTAAAGCGAGTGGGCCAGCAATTTCTGGATTTTTAGTTTTCCGCTGTCACGGTCCCTTTAAAAGGTTGAAGATCATTTTTCCGCTTTTCCTATCGCCTTTTGTGATGCTGCCAAATTATACAAGTCTGTTCGCACTTTTAAAGGGGTAGGTGAAAAATTAACCTATTTGATCGACTAGGTCTAGACAGCTGCGTAATTGCCTAAATGAGGCGTTTAACCTGTTTTTAAAGCTTTTTTCTAGCGTATTTCGGCCCCTAACGTAGTCATCGAGACTTAGTGGATCGAAAGGGTCGATTTTTGCACTTTCCAACCCCCTTAAAATCGATATTTTTCTTGTGATACTCTGCGATCTCCCCCTATCAAAATTGTTGTGTGCTTGCCATCCCTGTCGAATCCGGTTTATCAAAATATTAACTTAATTTAAATGATAATTAATAAGCTATTAAACCCTAATTTAAACTCAAGGATTTAAATTAATTTAAGGCGCTTTATAAATTATTGGACCTCATCCCTTGAGCTTTCTTGCCCCTGGTCTTTGTTGCTTTGTTTATACAAAAATTGCCGCAATTCACTTTCCACCTCCATTTGAGATACTCAAAAATCGCGCGTGTGATCTTTCCTCGTTTTATACCATAGCCAATCCATTTGTTGTAAGCTTTTTGAATATTTTTTTTGTTGGGCCAATTGATGTTTCTGATAAAGGGTTTATTATACAAAAATTATTCAAAAATAACGCAAAAACATCAGAATTATGACAAACGCGGGATTAGAAAAATGAGCACGGCGCTATAATCGTTGTGTTACTAAAAAGAGAGCATAACGTCTGTTCCTCTGAGGTTCCGCACAACGCTCAACATGGCATTGTCATAGGATTCCAGAAACATACGGTGATAAAAATCCACTTCTTAGAAGATCGAGGCCCAAGTCTTCAAATTGCCATCATGGGGCCAGAAAATGAAAAATCTACCCCTCGGTCTACTAGGTATCGACAGTTACGCGTCACTCCAAAAAACACGTACAGGCGAAGTATTTCTTTCAACGATTACACCCGCCTCAAACTCAATAGCAAAATGCGAATTTACACGTTTTCGTGCTTTTTCTGATCCCTTGAGCTCTACGATGGATTTTTTCGGTTTATGCCACGCCACGCTGCGCAACGCGACGCCAACGTTTTCATGAAGTAATGGAAGCACGTGCGTTGCGTGTCGCTAAAATGTTAGTAGGGAATAATCTGAAGTAGCCAGGGTAGCCAAAAAAATCAAATTCATGCCTTGCAGCATTTAAAAACGCACGGATGCGCAAGAATCGGCTCTCCATTGGGCTCTGGGTCTAGACAGATACGCGTACCTCCAGGTGACACATTGGCACGTCTCCAAAGGGTCCTAAAAGTGTCCAAAAGCCCACGCAGCGAGCGCGTTACGTGTCGCGGGCAAGGGAAATGCATAAGGCATCCAAAGCCAACAAAATTCATAGGGAAGCCTTTCCCGTTCCTTTAAGATCGTATATTTAGCAGGCCCTAGCTATGATGTCCCTTATCAAATCTCTCACCCCAAATGTCTCTAAGCTGCAAAACTAGCACTAGGCACGAGCTCAAGCTCGGCGCTAGGGCGAGAAAGCCGACGGTTCTCGGCTCAGTACGTGGGTAAAATCGCCTTTTTTTGGGATTGGAGCGCATGGGAGGTGATGGGGAGGAGGAGCAAAGGGTGAAAGATGGAGAAGGAGTGAATGTATGAAATGGTGGTGGCAGAAAAGAACCGGACTGTCGGTGATGCCCTGCCCTTCTTTGGCTTTTCCCTGCCTCTCCCCCTTGAGAACCCAACACCTCAAACCCTGCCTTATCCCCCTTGATACACACTGGATGGCTCAAAACCAGCTACACTCATTTTCTAGCCTCACCGCTGGTGACGATAAGCTTTTCGATTTTTTTTTTTGTTCTGTTTGCTTAGGATTTATCGATTTGTGGTTTTAAATGGACTGGGAAGTCGGAAGATATCTCTCTCTCACCGGCCCTCATAATCATCACACTATCGCAATCTCTCGCTCTCTATCTCTCTTTCTCTCTTTCTCCCTCTCTCTCTCTCTCTCTCTCTCTCTCTCTCTCTCTCTCTCTCTCTTCCCCTCTGTCTCTCTCTCTCTCTCCTCTCTCTCTCTCTCTCTCTCTCTCTTTCTCACTCACGTGCTTCATGTTAACTATTCTCAGAAATGCTAATCTACCTTTTACTCCTCTTCATCCCGCTAGCCAGTGCTTGCCATCCCGGCTTTGAAAAAGAGCTACGGTAAGTCCAAAATTGGAGGGACTGTTATGCGCTAGAATTGACCCTTCCATCGACTAGGTCTGGACAGTTACATAACGCGCCAAAAAGGTGTGTTTAAGCGAATTTTATTCTGTGGATATAGGTCATTTGGAGCATTGCGTAGTTGTCCAGACCTAGCCGATTTAATGGGTCGATTGTCACGGTTCCGGATCCCTTAAGCATTAGGAGCTGGCCATGACCTGCATTTTCTAGATACCTTGAGCTGTACCTTGGCATAAAACCCACAAATGATGGCGAAATTCGACAGGCAAGCCCCTCCACAATACACGTCAAAAAGTCGCACGACCTGGACTGTGACTTCAAGGTATTATTACAATTTTGGAGCTTTTGATCGTGATCTTTTTTCTAAAGCCGAAGGTATCGTCACAAGTTCGAACTAGTATCGATAATTCAAAATTAAATATGTTGATTTAATCATAAACTTTAGCCTTTTCAGAAAGATTGCCTCTGGAAAAACGCCGGTTCTGATGGACTTATGGACACCTCGCAGTGGTGGCTTTTTGAGAAAACGGACACTAAGCCATTTCCCGTCCAAATCCAGCCAGGAGATGCTGCTCCTTCACAGGGTACGGTACTTTGGGTGTTTTCTAACGAATACATTTAGGCACCGTATTCCTGGTGGCCGGAAATACTACGCGAAAAGCCCAATCGGCCGTGCTTCTCAGTGCCCCAGTGGCCTGTCAACGTGGTTTGGCCAATGTCACTTTCAAGTAAGGCATTAATTCGGGGTTAAAGGAACTATGGAGCACAATGTCGACCCTTTCTATCGACTAGGTCTCGACATTCCAGGATTTAAAATTTTTAAGAAGACATACTTAAAATATCTAAAAGCTCGTGAGGCATGCTGGAGTTTTCATAAACGTGACGTTCTCAGCAGCTGCAAAAATTATTTTTTTGCGTGTCATTTGGCGCGCACCGTAGCTGTCGAGACCTAGTAGAGGAAGGGCCGATTTTTGCCTTTCGTGTCCCTTCAAAATCACCTCCATTTTCAGCTACTGGCTGTATAACCATGCCCGTGTCGAGGTGGTGGCCGTCAGACCGGAATTGAGAAGAGGAAGGTTGATGGTAGGTTTTTAGGCTTTTTTTTAATTTTGTCCAATAATCTAAATTTTATCGCCTTAGCTAGTCTTTAAAGCCTTAAAATATCTCTACAGTAAGATAAACCTGATATCTTCATCTTTTAGGTTCTCGAACGTGCCAAGTCAGATTGTCATTTCATGAAAACCAGCGGCCACGTTTGCTCGGCCACGATTCCGGCTATTAGTCAGCCATTCAGATTTGCTATTAGGTGAGTGGAAGGGAACGCTTCTTCGTGTCTTCAACCCCTTTAAACTTCTTACCGAAATTCCAGAGCCTTCAACCTCAAGGACAACACGGTCGGCTCGATGGCGTTGATCAACGGCGTCAAGGTGGACGCCGATTTATGCTCACAATCTCGTAGGTGCCTTTTTAAATGTAAAACTAAATCCATTTAGCTTTCCCTCTACTCTTCAATTCCGTTGCACTCCACCCCAGGCCACGCCCACATCCGTCAGCTTTGAAAGACGTGGAATGTGTCGATCCGATTAAGGGGTGTAGGTACGGCCGTTTTCAAAATTTTGGAGGGAGAGATAAAGAGAGAGCTAGCGGGAGAGAGAGAGGGGGAGAGAGCGAGAGGGGGAGAGGGAGAGAAAATGATACTGAGATAACGATATCCGTACCGTTCAGATGGACAAACACGTACTCAACCGTCTCGGAGTGGCGAATTGGAAGAGATACGGATCGGTGGTACGAATTAACAGAGGTCACATCGCCTTTAGAAATCTGAGAAATTTCTAGGCCTCGCGCTCCACGTCCAAACCCTCAAAATCCTTCCTATTCCTCGCCGTCGATCCATTGACCCCAAAACCGTACGGAGTGTTGCGTAGTCAGATGATTCCTTGCTTGTCGAAGACGGCTACATTGTCGTTCAGGTATAAAGAGAGCGACAGAGAGAGCGAGAGAGAGAGCAATCCGGTATCTTTAGGTACTGGCTTCGTGCCGGGACCCAAGTTGAGGTGTGCTCGGTGGATGCCAATGACGTCCCGCTATCCTGTGCCTATTTGACAGAAGACGATTCACCGGGCCCAATCCAGATCGACATCGAGCCCTACATGAAGCCGTTCAGGGTGAGTGAGTGGTAGAGTGAACGGGAGAGCGGGAGAGAGAAAGATAGCTAGCTAGATATTTTGCTCAATTTTTAGTTCACGATGAACGTCATCGCATTCGATGCCAACTCCATGGGTTTGGTCGTGGTAGATGAACTGAAATTCACCGGAGGTCATCTTTGCACCGAACACCCGCCTCTGCCCGTCACTACCATCGACCCGCCTACGGTAAGTATATTCCAAGTCTAAGGTTTTGCTTGCTCGTCTCCAGATTGTGGCCGTTCGGCGGGAAAAGTCTTTTTTAGGTCGCCCACCTCTTTGGGCTGCAACCCAAGCCAGTACTGGGCCAAAATGACTATCGACTGACGCTGGACTGCGATTTTTCGGAGGATCACTGTAATCAATGGTACATCTCTCTCACTCTCCCTCTCCCTCGCTCTCCCTCTCTCTCTCCCTCTCTCTCTCTCACTATCTTGCTCGTTTTTGCAAAACCTCCATTCTGTAGGGTCAACGACGACGGCAAGCTCAAATATGGTGCAGCGCCTAATGGACTGGAAGATTTCCCGCTCCCTAGAGCCATCAAAGGTATCGTTTCGCTTGCTTAAATAGCTCTGAGTTTTGGATAATTACCAATCCGCGATTTGTAGGAAACGTAGCCGTCTTGATGCTCAAGGGCCAAGACGCGTCCTCTATCCGTTCACGGGAGATTCCGTGCGCATACAATGCACTTATTACCATCACTTATATGAGGTGGGATATTTTGAAGGGACAGTGGCGGGGAAAAGTTATCAAAATACATATCTTATATATTTTATATATTATATATAAGAATCTGATAAAAATCCGTTCTACTTTGTAGTTTGCTCGTTAATAACATACCTTTAGATCTGAATTCGGGTTCCTTCGAGTCTGTGCCCTCGGAAAATGCGTGGAAGGAAAGAAGCGAAATGGTACATTGGAGGTTCAGGTCTCTTCTGAAGAACCATTTGAGGTGAGGAGAGAGAAAGAGAGAGAAAGAGAGAGAGAGAGAGAGAAAGAGAGAGAGAGAAAGATTCGGATCATACTTTTTCCAGATCATCATCGAAGCCTCATCCCGCAAGAATGCCATCATTGTGATCCCGTCGATTACGGTAGGACCTCGTCGATTTTGGCCATAGAATTCTTGGTTGTTTGCTATTTTTATTCGGCGCCCTTAATACCGTGTCCACCTATTAAGCCTTATAGCCAGCTTTTTATAACATACCAGACCGGAGTTTTTCCGTCAAGACTACCGTACCAGGCGATTTCAGGTTGACGGCGATGTATGCCCGCTGCGGACAGTCGAACAGATTATGTGCAACCGGTTGCAGTGTGATTTTAAAGGTATCGTGAAGCCACAATATACCAAATATTCCGATTGGCGGCTTCTAAATTTCTATATTTTTAGAACACACTTGCAACTACGAGTCTCCGGTCGAAAAGCCGGGCGATCGTGCCATAATGATGGGATCGAATGGTTAGTTCCAATTTGATAACTTTTATTCATCGATTTAATAGTTAATACGTTGTATAATTCAGATAACAATCTAAATTAATTGTAATAAAAAATCAACAATGGTTAACTTTGTCGTTTTTAGGTGGAGTCTGTAGCCTTTCCGGCCAAGGCGCTACTAGATGCGTGCTGCGCTCACCGTACTTTGATTTGCCCTCACCGTCGACGATTGTATTCCAAATTACGCAGGTATGTCGCCAATATTTACGCATTAACGATATTAAAGGGGTGGTTACAGCAAGAAAATCGAATCCTCATACTCGGCTCAAAATTGACTTAAAACCAAAAAGCCATTCTGTTCTGCCTCCTGATCGGGCAAATCGGGCTATCTGATCCGGCAAATCTCATCTCTGCCCATTTTTGTTGTCACCATCCTTTGAAAACCTGAAATTCGGCACTTTCGAGTCCCTTTATAACAAGAAAAACTCTAGTTTTTTCAGTTCACATTCGGCTCCCGGGTCCTGCTGTGCTCGGATGCCGATTCGGAATCGGATAATTGCCACGAGTTGATGGGACCGAGGTACGTAATTATACTATGGACGCCAGGCTCCTGCTGTGCCCATAGTAGCAATACGGAATTTGAGGGCTTAGCTCTACTTTCACTGTCCCTTTAGAGTATTGTCACCTGAGCCGAAGAAGGTTGAATTCGCCATCGATGAATCGGTGCATCAATTCTCGCTGGTTTTGTATCACGATAAGGTGCGAGTGAGAGAGAAAGAGAGAGAGAGACGAGAGAGAGAGAGAGAGAGAGAGAGAGAGAGAGAGTCCGAGCGAGAGAAAGAGAGAGAGAGCTTGCAGAAGTCTAAATTTTTAGGCCGATCAATTCGGAGCCGCCCGATTCGAAGTTTCCTCCATCGAAGTCCGAACCGCCGAGGGCTACCAGCTGTGTTTCTAGCTGTTCTTTGTAGTCTATGTCCTATTTAAAAAATATAATTCATATTTATTAATTTAACGCCATTAAATTCAGTCAATTTTATTATTCTCCGGCGCGAAAATTCAGAATTTTTCTCAAAAATTCAAATATCCCCCGAATTTCCAAATGCTGTGATCTTCTCGTGTGCCAGGAAAGCTTTAACATAAAATTTTATATCCCAAAAAAACACACGTGAAGAATCCGTAAAATGACAAGTGACAAAAAATAGAGTAAGGCTCAGTAACCCGTAAAAAGTTTAACCCAAAAACGTAGGTGAGCAGAGATCAGTGAGGAATCCGAAGAGCGGGAACCGATCAAACATTACGGCAGAATACGCAGGTGTACAGCTGGCTACAGACGAGGGGTATACGGTAGAAGGGTACGCAACGTTACGCGACGCAAGACCTTCTCCGGATGGCTGTCAACACGCGGCATTTGCAGAAAGTGGCGATGAGGCCTTGCTGAAATGGGATTTATGGTTTGAAGGGGGGGTTGAAGGGGTATCGTATTGTTGCGTACTGCTGGGGACTGTAGCGTACTGTAAAGGAATGTAGCGTAATGTCGGGTGATGTAGCGTACTGTACAGCAATCTAGCGTACTGTAGTGTACTTAACGAATTTTGTGCAGGGGCTGTACTGTGAATTACAGCGACATACTGGAACGTATCGAAGAGTACTCGGACGTACTGTAGCGTGCTGCAACGTACTGTAGCGTACTGATACGTGATGTTTGATACTGCAACGTACCGTAGCGTACTGATACGACTGTTAGCGTACATTAACGTGCTTTAGCGTACTGCAGCGCAATCTTTACGTAATTTAATAACGTTTCGTATTGCGCTCTATGACTACGTACTGTATCGAACTGTTGCGTACGGTAGTGTATTGTAGCGTATCCTAGCGTACTGTAGCTTGCCGTAACAAACATGAACTAGTAGATGAGTTATACCACAGCATACTGTATTTAATTGTGTGTCTGCGTACAGTGGCGTACTGTATGGTGGGGTATACTGTAAGCTAACGTACCCTGACATCCTCATGATTGTAGATGAAATACCCGGAGTGGACGATGGAATGGACGAATACCATCATGTTCGTGATGTCACAGGCCAGCCGCGAGCCGTGCAGGTGGTTATATCTGGAACAGGAAAATAGCGTAATTAGCGGAAAGAATTTTTCGATTTTTTGGAGTTACAATTGTCGGTGCTACACTTTCTTTAAAACCGGCACTCACTTTAACACGATGACTACTGTAATCGGAGCGATGAGTAGGAGGATGGTAGCGACGAAGTGAAACTGGAATGGGAAATTCTGACCTTTTAAAGGGAAGGTTAGAAGGCAAGGTTTTGGCTCTCTTTTTTCATTCTATGTAATCAAAAATTGCGACGCTATAAAGTACGTAGAAAACAACAAAATCTCAAAAAAGGCGATTTTCTGTTTTTCGGTTCATTTTTGAGGGCCTAAAGGCCCCACCAAATTCGGCTTTTGCCAAAGTTCTAGACTTCCCTGTCCCTTTAAAACGTACCACAACCGGTCTGAAAAACGCGGAGTTTAGCTGCTTCTTTAACAACACGCCCAGCACGACGGCGCACGCCACCGCCAGGATTAGCGTCATGTCGTAGGCGGTTAGAATCGCTGAAAACGGGAAGGCTAAAGAGACTAGAAAGCATGAAAATCGACCCTTCCATCGACTAGCTACGTGATGCGCCAAATGACGCTAATCGAGTGCTATTAATGTGGCAATTTGTTACCAGTATTTGCATCAGCCACGCAAGAGCCGTCCGTCTCGATATCGATCACTACCAGACACGCCATAATTATGACGGAAAACAGGGCCCCAATAAGGAACGGCAGTATCCTGAAAATCAGGATTAATAGATGATCAATTTTTATAAAACTTTTATATAGACAAATAAACAAAAATTTTAGAAAAAAAGTTTTTTGGCTTTTTAATATTATACCTAATTTATGGAAGTCAACCCATAAGATTTAAATTAAATTTTCTTAACGTTACTTAATTCGAGTCATTTTTAGTAATATAAGGTTTTCAAAAATTTTTTAACTGAATTAAACAAATTGCTGCAAGCCCCCTTCAACCCACCGACAAAACAGCGAGGATTGATGGAAATAAATAGGCGAAAAAGCGGCCAACGACCAGTCGATCACCTCGCACATTAACAGAAGGCACTAAATTAAGTTTAATGTCTTTTTAATTTGAAAATGTACCTGCACTAACGGCACACTTGACGATATCACCTGCACGATACCGCACTGCTTTTCGTCCTAAAAATTCAGATCCAATGCTAGGAAACCACTTGTACCTCCTTATCGAGAAAAGCCATCACCAGCAGTGAGGAAGCTGTGATAAGGTCGATCAGGAATTTTACTAAAGCGGAAGTAAATATAGAGAAATTAGATATTTTCATTTTTTTAAATTTTTAACCGGTTTAACTTAAAATATCACTATCAAATTGTCAAATCAATGGTAAAATATGCTCTGTTTAAACCATCAATTCTAAAATTTAAATTCTGAATTTGCATCTCAAAGCATCAAAAATCGGTCGTCCTGACCCTGGCGGGGCAGCGACCCATCTCGGAAAGCCCCTCACGACTGCCCCCTCCCACGCGCCTCATTGGCTCAGTGGCAGAGCGTCTGTCTAGTAAACAGAAGGTCGCTGGTTCGATTCCAGCATGAGGCACCCACTTTTTGCTTTTTGGACCAAGGCTGG
This sequence comes from Mesorhabditis spiculigera, assembly GCA_958295435.1. NCBI lineage: Eukaryota > Metazoa > Nematoda > Chromadorea > Rhabditida > Rhabditidae > Mesorhabditis > Mesorhabditis spiculigera. Next base: position 37,062 of record CATQJA010000586.1, read on the forward strand.
ATATTGTTTTGGGATCACCTTACAATGTTAGATTTTAAATTTTACGTAGTATTTACTGAATTTGAGGCTTCGAAAGGTGGAAATCAAGAAAATTTTGCCCAGTTTTTGTCCGATTTTCCTCCATACACACCCGCAAAGACCGAATACTTCTCGCGGAGGCGTAGCTGGATGATGGTGGCGAGTAGCAATGAGCCGGAGACGATGTAGAGGAGGGCGGCCGAGGAGAGGTAGAGCCAGAAGAAGGCCTCCATCCCTCCAGCCACCCCGTCTCCCGGTCGGCCGCGTTTTTGGGGGAGTTCGGGTTACTTCGGCGAGGTGGGAGCTAAAGATCGTTGGTTTTAGAACATTTGCTTCTTTTAAAAAGTCGAAGAATAACGAAAACAACGTAAAATCGTTAAAATAACATTGCAAACTCGAAAAAAAACAATAAACTCGAATTTGCTAAAAATTATCTTAAAAAACTAATTTTCCTCAATTTTAGAAGCAGAATTTACTTATAGACGAAAAATAATGCCCAAATACAAATAAAAATTCACGTTTCACGGTTAAAACTTATAGAAAAACTGTTTAACAAACTAGTAGCCCTTTTCGTATGTAAAAACAACGTATAAAAACTAATTGAGACTTTCAGAGTTCGTCAGAAAACACATAAAACTGTTCAAAACATTTAGAAAAACATGGGCACCCCGAAATTCTTCAATACAGACGCAACCAATCTGGCGGGCGGATCTTATTTTGACGCCCCCTCACCCCCCCTGCCCTGCCCTGCAAAAACATATTACAAAAAGGGGAGCCGACCAAAATGGACGACGGAAACACGCGTCACTTTTGCCCCGCTTCGAAACTGAATGGAGAAGCGGAGTATCGGGAATATCGGTATCGGGAATCGATTTATCGGATACTGTTGCGGGAGTGGCATATTAGCGGGGGGGACTCTCTACCTATCTCTGCTCAGGAAGCTTTTTCTCTTGATCGTATATTATTACGGTTATTATCAATTTCCGATTACGAAAAAACATCAAAACTTTTACAAACGCGAACGGATTGAAAGTTTTACCATTTTCATCCATTTTTTGATAAAAAATCAAATATGAGCAAACTTCAACGAATTTTTATGAACGTTCTTTGCCGAAATACGGCCGAAAAACCTATATAAACGTTTGTGTTTCCTTGCTTGAGCCCTACGGAGCGATAGGCCAAGTTACCCACCCCCTCGCTAACAGTCCAGTGCCAAAACTTGAGGAAGTGAGCTTTATACCAAACCGGTAGCCGAAAAATATATTTCCAAGCCGGGCCCGTAAAAACTGGGCACCTTGAAATCGTGGCCGATAAGGGGTCATCACGGGGCATCCGGGGGTAATTATTTTACGACTTTTTTTTGTACGGGGCGAAATGAACGGTCAATTTCTAGGCAAAAATTACGTGCAGCTGTACGCACTAAAATTGTCTCTCGCACAAAAGAGATTATGCGAAGGGTAAAATTACAATAAGAGCCGGCTCTCAGCGCCTTTCAAACTTTTCCTGGGAAAATGTTTTTCAAAGGTTCTGAAATTGACCGGAAATGTGGGGGCTGACCAGATTCGGAGGGCCGAAAAAGGAATGAACGTGTCACCTGGCGGTGAACAAATCGATCGGCTGACCAGTTATTCCGGTGCAAAGAAGGAAATCCGATTAACGCAACTGGTCAGCGTTTTTTTTTTGAGGAGATAGAGAGAGAGAGAGAGAGAGAGAGAGAGAGAGAGGGAGAGGGAGAGGGAGAGGGAGAGGGAGAGGGAGAGGGAGCGACCGAAAAATAATTTGTATTTCGCTAATGGCTCTAAAAAGAACTATAGAAAATCGTGGAAATCGCAGATATCGAGCAGTTAGCAGAAATGGTGCCAACAACGGAACGAACTATTTTTCAGAAAATCCGAAAACTTCAAAGTCGGCCATTTCCCGGAACACGATGTGTGACCGGCCAAGGTTCTCAGCCATCTCCGGAAAAATCGATTTGTAAACACGAACCGATCGGTAGAGGGGGGAAGAAGGGCGCATCTCGACAATACCACCCAGCCCCACCAAACAGTTGGCAAACAGAATTCTGGACCACCCAGCCTGGGATTCTCGGTAGATAGAGGGGGATGGGAAGAGGATGGGTAGTGATGCGTTCTTCGCTGAAAGCAGCACAAGTTTGCTTTAGGTCAAGGTGTTTAGGCACAATCTTTAAAAATAGTTTAAATGGACCACCAGTAGGAAAATAGGTACTTTAGTATTTACGGGGGGCGGGGAATGGAACTAGCTGGATTTCAAAACTTTAAAAAATCTTTAAGAACGGCATATTTTAAGCGAAATTTTAATCAGTCTGGTGAAAAACCTAACATTTTCGTAGTTTTTTTGTAAAATTTTTAAGGTCTATAGGTTTAGAAATAGTAAAAAACAGATACAATTGACCTATTTGTTAGAAAACTTGGATTCTGGGGAGAATTTAACATTCCGCCGCGATACGCTAGTTTCAGGATTCCAGGATACCCGGCAATACCATGCAGGCGGCATAGAAAAGTAAAAAGCGCGCGGCAGAAAACATCCAGTTATCGAGGGGACATTCCCCCGTCTCTTGTATGCATCCGGAAAACGAGTTCTGCCCGCGCGCGCATGTTCACAGTACAGAAGTGTAATGTGGCGAGACGACGCCGGATTGAAGGGTGGCGATTTCGAGGACGCCTTTACAAATATAACGCTTAAAATAACCTGACTAGGGAATGGTCTCCGCTCGGCCTCGACTTTCGGGTCGAAAGTTAGCTCATCTTGTAGAGCTCGACGAGACGAATCGATTGATGTAACTTTTAGCTGCGGATGCTGTAATACAACAAAGTTACAGCCCTTTAATTTTTTACCCCACCTTCATAATCCCTCCCCACTTGCCCTCCACCGTGGTCTGGTGGCCTAGTGGTGTAGCAGTGGGCGTGTGGGGAATCTAACGGGGGTTTGGACCCGCTCACGATTTTTATTTTTTGCTTTTTAGTCCGAAGCTTCCTTTTTGCGTTCTGAAGGCCGTGAAGAACTTTTTATTCGTCATTTCTGCACTAGGAAGTGCTCCCAACAAAATAACCACCCCTAAAAATTTTGGAAAATTTTGACGATTAGCCAGCATGCCATTGGTGGGTCAATTCAAGGCCAATAGAAATAAATTTTTTTTCATCGAATCGGGGGCACGATAGCGGTTTTTAATGATGATTGCCCACCCGTTGAAACTTTATCTAAAATTTTGGAGGCTAGAGCACCAGCCACTGGGGTCAAAAAAAATTGTTTTTTTTTGCCGAAGCCTCATTTTTATTGGGAGCCCTTCCTAGTGCAGAAATGATGAATAAAAAGTTCTTCACGGCCTTTAGAACGTAAAAAGGAGGCCTCGGACTAAAAAGCAAAAAATAAAAATCGTGAGCGGGTCCAAACCCTCGTTAGATTCCCCACACGCCCACTGCTACACCACTAGGCCACCAGACCACGGTGGAGGGCAAGTGGGGAGGGATTATGAAGGTCGGGTAAAAACTTTAAAGGGCTGTAATTTTGTTGTATTACAGTATCCGCAGCTAAAAGTTACATCAATCGATTCGTCTCGTCGAGCTCTACAAGATGAGCTAACTTTCAACCCGAAAGTCGAGGCCGAGCGGAGACCATTCCCTAGTGAAGGCCTAGCAAGCCTCAAAATACAGTTTTAAAACGCTAAAAATCTATTAAATCTCAAGTTTCTAGAGCCAGAGTTGAAAACGTAACATGTAAGCCTCGTTCAACAGCCAATAACGAAAACCATAATCGTTGAAAACACCAGAAAGGGATTTCCGCCATAAATCCCGACGGCCAAAATCGCGACGGCGAAAATCACACCCAAAATCCCGAACATCAAGGTCGCGAAAAAAGCCTCAGAATAGCCAAATCCGTTAAAAAGCAGGGAAACCAAAAAGTCCGTGAGAAAATCCAAAACCTAACGGGGTAAAGGCAAAGGGTGTAGCTCAAACCGCGAGCGAACACCCACAAAAAACTTCATTTCTCTGAATGTTGGTCTCGGCAAAAGTCAATTAACAAAAGCACACCCCGAAAATAGCGCAGTCAGCGCTTCATGAAGTGTGTGGGAGTGCGTCAATCGAGTCCCGGAGCCTCGTGGCCATCCGGAAGGCTGTGATAACGCCCAGCGGCCGGTCGTGTCGTGTCCACTACTTCACCCATCGATCCCCACCCCCACTGAATGTGGTCATCAAAACAGCAACGTTCACTACTCCACACTACTCCACACTTTCCAAACGATATTTATTGCTATAGCGTGCAGATGGGTATCACAGAGACGGTAGAATTGAGGAAGGGCATGTGTGACCTGGCTACAAATAATATACAAGGTCTCTTCTAGTGATAAAAACAATGGAGATGGAAGAAATTAGAGTAATACAAGTCTCAACCAATAAAAAGATGAAAGACATGAATATTACCTGAGATACGGTGAGGTAGCGGGGAGAACCGGGGCGAAAAGTTACAATTCGACAGAAGAATTAGAATTCGAATCCGGGGACGAGGCGGTTGGGGTTGGGGATTCTTCCTCGTCATCGTCCGTCTGTAGCTGAACTTCTTTGGCGTGGAGTTGGTTGAGGTACTGGTTGACGTATCTGAAAAATAAATAGAAAAAATGTCCTGCGTAAGGGCAGGTATTTTTAAAACATTTCTGATGAAATTTAACTATATTTCGAGTGGAAAAACTATATAAAAAGCTGAGAAATTTTTAATTGCTTGTAAAATTAAAATTTTTGAATTTTTCCTGAAAAACTGCAGAAGATTTGCTTTGAAAAATAGAAGAAAACAATGTAGAAACCATTTTTGACAAAATCTAACTATATTTCAAGCGCAAAAACTATCAAAAACGCTTAGAAATTACTTGAACTAGTCAAAAATTTATAATTTAGTAATTTCAATGATATTTTGTAAAGTTTTTCCTCGATAAATGGTCAGAACGTCTAGAACCCCTTCCTTCATTTTTACAAAATAAGAAAAATGGATTCTAACACCAAAACCCTCCCCGATAACAGAAAAGCTCATTGATCACCGAAATTTAAAGTATAAACTTACAGAAAAGACGGCGGACACGGAGGAGATGATAGATGGAAGATGTGCACCGAGAGCGGCAACTCGAAAACGGTGGCGAAGCGGGCAATCACCACAACCTAAATTGACGATTACTCATTTTCACGAAAAAACCAACATGATCCATCCTCAACTCGATGCTCTCCCTTCCGGTATCGTGGAGCTGCGTGCCTTTAGCGTCGGTGACGACAATTCTGAAGAAAAAAAACGTTAAAATAATTAAATTTTGTAAAAAAACTTTTTAAATTTTTTTAAATTAAAAATGAAAAGCGTAGTTTTGCATACCTATAATAGACCTTCTTCGTCCCGTTGATCGACACGGTTCTTGTGGTGGGCTGAGAAAGGACGTTGCGCCGGATTGTGATGTATCTAAAATCGCATAAATCTATCGTTAATTTACGCTCACCTTTGCGTATATTGCAGCAACAGGTCCAGGCCGCTGTTGTGGCTGATGAGACGCCAGAGCTTCTAAAAAGGCACTGAAATATATTTAAAATTAGCTAAATACCGGGTCCTCATCGACCACCATGCCCTCACGCAACGCGCAGAGGTAGAAGGCTTCCTCGCTGATTTCGTTTACTCTAAACAAGTTTTAAAAATGTCATATTTCCGCTTACTCATTCGGCTCCTCCTCGTTTCTCAAAAAACCCTTCCAACAATCCACCATCGCTTGGTCGATCAACTAAAAAAATTCTCCATACTTTAAAGATCGAAAATTCTTTACCTTTGCCGGAATAATGCCATCTTTTCGTAGCTGATCAGCTTCCTTGCTGGACGTCAAAAGATGGTGCACCCTGAAAAGAAAAAGGCTTCGTTCGTCAGACTTCAAACTACCGAATTCCGCTCCACAAAGCTGCATACTTCTCGAATGACCCCGGATTTGCCTTGTAAAATTCCGTAATGGACCTCTCGAACTCATCCTTGTTTTTCGAGACTTTGCCACCCTCGTGCAAATAGATCCACTAAAAGAACGCTTTTTAGGTAGAAAATTTTGATTTACCTTTCTCGTGCATTGATAAAACTCCTTCTCGCCCTCAATTGACAGCGTGTCGGAGGAGGAGAGTAGACGAGCAAGTGCTTCAAAACTAAAAAATGCGATAAAAAAGGATTCAAAAAGATCCCGAAAAAGGTGAACAACTTACGGCAACTCCTTCAAAAATTTAGGCGATTTCGACAACCGCCAGAATCCATATTGCAAGAAGCGCTCCGACTTTTTCACCACCGACCACAGCCCGTACCGGTTGGCGAGTATCGCAAATCTAAAACCATATGTTTGCAATTTTCCGATAATTTACTGTAGAACGGAATCATCGCTTATATTCTGGGCCATCAGCTCGTCGCAGCGCGTCAGGATGCTTTCCTGAAAAATGTTTGAAAAGTCCAAGAAAAACACGAACCAATTGCAAAAACGACGCGGCCGCCAGGATGCCCTCGATATCCTTGATATCGAGCTCGATCTCGTTGGAGTAGAGCGAGCCAAGTACCGCGTGCAGCGCTGGAAAAAAAGTTGAAATTTTTAATTTCTGTATACCTGGAACAGTGACTTTCCCGTCGGGAAATTCGAGCCTCACCTTATGGTCGTCTTTTCCCTTCCAACTCGATTCGCTCCTAAAACAAACAACAATTAAACAAATTTCTAGAGCAAGTTTTACCCAAATAACGCATCAAAATACTTGCACTGCTTCAGGTAGAGCTTGTGCAAGCTCCAGATATGGCCGACGGCCAGGATCGAGACATCACTCTGCTCTCCCTAAAAATGAATCATAAAAATGGAGAATTCTCGACTACCGCTAGGAATAGCTTCTCGTAGACATATTTTGTGGTGTCGAGCTTGGCGATTTTTCGTAGTGGAAGATGATGGTTCGTCTTCTGTAGCTGAGGCGCTGCGTTTACCTGCAAAATAAATCGTCCTCGTTAATATTCTTTACTTTTATAATGCTCTTTTACTTGCTTTCCTTTCTCTATATCTTTCTGTTTCTTTTCTATTAAACGTTTCGGTACTATTGAAGTTGGGGGGGGCAAATTTTTTTAGGGTCATTTTTGGGCTAATTGGTCAGTTTTTCTCTGGCGTAGGCTTAGCTTAGCTTAGTATTGGCTAGGCTTAGGCTTAAGCTTGACTTAGGCTAGGCTTAGAACTAGTTTAACCTAGGCTTAGGCCTATGCTTAGCCTAAGCTTTAGTACTAGGTCCTTAGCTTGACTTCGCCACAGCATCATTGCTTTTGGCTTTGACTTAGCTTTGTTCAAGCTCAATTTAACTGTGCTTCGGCTTAGCTTAGCTTAGGAGTTGAGTATTGCGCTGGATTAGCCACGAAAAACTGACGAATTAGCCCAAAAATAACCCAAAAAAAATTTTGCCCCCCCAACTTCAATAGTACCAACCTTCTTCTGCAATACACTTTTTTTGCTTTTTTCTTTCTTCTTTTTATTCGCTCTTCCGCTTTCTTTGCTTTTCAATTCATTTAAAATAGAAAAAGTAGAAGAATCGAATAAGCGATAAGTAGAAAATAGAACCAGAAAAAACTAACCCCTCTTGCCTTTCTTCTTGCGTGAAGTCGTTGGCTGGGGCTCCTCGTCTTCCGTGGCAGTTTCATATTTTGCCGAGCTGTTTCCCATCTAAAAAGAATTAATTCTTTTCAATTTTGAAAAAAAAACTAGCGATTTAATTGAAAACCAGGGAAATAGAGTCTAAAATCGTAATAAAGACACCCAGCTGGTCATTAGGGGTGGAAGTAAGGTGCGGGTGGAACAGGCGATGCATAGATCGATACCCCGGTCCCTAGCGGTCAGCTGGCTGCACGAGAGAGCACGGCACAACAAGAGAAGCACGACCGCACGCACGGCAAATATGCAAAGGTCAACCCCATGTCTATATGAATGGTTTATTCAACCGGGTAATATAACGTAGGCAAAAAATGATAAATATGCAATGTCCCAATATGCATTGCATTTGCTTTTCTAACTTCGCATTTCTAAGTAAGTGTAAACGCAGAAATATTTTATCGAAATAATCAATCTTCAACAAGCTATAAATTCAGGCAACATTTTTATTAATTTTCGTCATCGTCGTCAGCTTCCGAATCGTCGTCCTGGGGATGTCTCGATCGTCGGGTCCGGTTCGTCACCTAAAAATAAAGTTTAGTAGTAACCTGAGAAAGTTTACTTCGATTGACATCAGATGATTCACGCCACGACGATCCGCGCGGACTTGAATTTGCTAAAAAAGAGAATAGGGGTTAAACCAAATGCTTTTTACCTCGGCAGGCAGCGCGAAGGGACCTGCAAAGTTTTCCGCGTCGTCGGCCAGTTGGTTCAAGTCGATTTGGCGGTACTTTTCGCGGACGTCCTTCAGGCGCAATCGAAAAGCGCGCTCCTTGTGTCTATGGAAAATCAGTCTAAAAAATTTGAAAACCAAACCTGCCAACGGTTTCATCCACCAGATTTTGCTGGGCCCGCAGCGCGCATGTCTTCCGGTGACGCGCCTGCAGATGTTCCATTCGACGGGCGACCGCTTGAACGTACAGGCCATGCATGATTGCCTAAAAACACGAGCTAAAAGTTAACAATCAATCCTACGTTCTCCTGAATTTCGAAAAAGTTGCAGATGTCCGCTAGGCTGGGCGCCGGGATTTTGGCCAGAATGTCGTAGAGCTTCGCAGTAAGTTGATTCATCTGGACATCGTCGACGTCGTCCCGAGCATAACTACGAATGGCGCGTACGAGGGCGCGCATACTAAAATCCAGCATGAATCAAAAATCAGCGAACGGCTTCGTACCCAGTGTTAAGACGATCGTATAGCCTCGAGCCGAGCGCGGCAACTCCGTTGAATGCCGCCGGTGTCTCGCCAATATGGTGCAATTTTGCGTTGCGCACGTGTCCAGTCTAAACGACATTTTAACAATAGCGTAGCGAGGTCATAGCCTACGTTTCCGGGATCCGTGAACCAGATTGGGTGGTAGAGCATGTGGACGACGAGGTACCACGCGGATTCAATGTTGTCGAGCAGATTGAGCGGTCGTCGATCACCGGCAAGGAAGCTGAGCGGTGCTATTTCCAACGCGCCTTCCCACGTGCATCCTTTTGAGGGCTAAAAATGAAGGTTTTTTGTACAAGGGGAGTGGCTTGGATTTACTTTTATGGCCATCGCGCGAAAACGGTTTTTTTTGTTTCAATCTATTTTCGTTGTTAGTCAATTTAGAAGTGTCCAAAAGGTGTTCATTGAAAAACACTCGCCGGAAAGTTTTTGGCAGGCTTGTCTTTTTTCAAGAGGGTTCATAAAGGGGTTACGGGAAACTGAAGTTTGTCGATTTGGTACTAGTATACTTTGGGGGGGGCCAAAAAAATTTTTCGACCAAAATTTCTCATTTTCGATTATTTTGTTCAGTTTTTCGTGCTGAATCCAATGAAAGTGTATCCAGATTTTTTTATATCATGTTTTCTAGTAATAATTAACTATTTATATTACAAGTAATTTCAATAGTTTTTCAGTAGTATACCGTTGCAGAAGCCGCAGATAAGCCTAAGCCTAACCTGAGCCAAAGCCAAAGCAGGAGCCAAAGCCTGAGCCTAAGCTTGAGCCTGAGCCTAGGTCAAAGCTTAAGCCTAAGCCTAATCCTATGCATGCTATCCATTCTTCAACTTTTGGTCGCATATAAAGGAGATCCACCCCTGCTATTAATTGTTATTCTTGCCTAATTCTTATGTTGTTGCAATAATAAAAAATCTGGTAACATGTGCATTCGATTCAGCATGAAAAACTGAACCAAATAGTGCAAAATGAGAAATTTTGGCCGAAAAAATTTTTTGCCCCCAAAGTATACTAGTACCGTCGATTTACTTGTTGGAAACCGACCAGAAAGGTCCAAAATACATCTTACATCGACAAAATAATAATGGTCCTAAACGTTGCGGCAAAGAGTAATCCAAAAAAAACGTTCAGCGCGTTTCTATCACATGGTTCCGAGCCGAAAAACCGCTTTACAGCAGGCCGCCATAAAAGTTAAGCATTCCAAGGCGTTACCATCGTCGCTGTCCTCTTGTAGGTGAAGTTGAACTCGGTCAAGACGATGCATTCGGAGCGCAGATCGTACGCGAACATCCCTGGGTAGATATCACGCAGCACGTATCCGAGGTTCGATAGGCTCTCCACAATCTAGGAAACGATCAGTGACAACAAGAATAAAACCTTTAGTAAGCTTCTGTACAGCCAATACGGGAAAGAATAGTGCGCTGGGTCGCGCAGCTGCATCTTGCACCCGACGGCAGTCAGTCCGACTTTTTCGCTAAAAAAGGTAACCATCGACCTTGAGCCCTAACTGTATTTCTTGGAGGTAGTATTGGTGCGGTTGAATGCCATCGAGCTGGTCGCGCAGGCAGCCTGCTCGAAAATAGGCGCCGCCGAAATAGTCAGCGTCGTGGGCCTTGTTTGCCTAAAAAACAAAACTTGCTAAACCAAACTCTATACCTGCCAAAGAAACTTTTGCTCAAAGTCGACGATTGAAGGGATGGCTTCTAGAATTTCCGCAACGTATCGGTACTGAAAATAGGATTTTAGAGGAGTAAATACAAAAATCGAATACCTTTCGCCCAGTCTCGAGGGATTTCACGTCGTATCGATGGCAATGCGCTTCTACGTCGCCGGAAGTAAGGCACTTTTCTACCTAAAAATGAGCGTTCCAGAGCCATTGAATGCCAAATTATACCTCGAACTCTTGGTGGAGCACGGTGCCCTCTTCCCACTCGACCAGCTGTTTCGTCTGGGCCACACGGGAATCGCGAAGATTGTAGCGTTCCAGCAAAGCGGACCCCATGCGCGAGACAATGGTCTCATTGTCCGGGCACTCGATTTTGTCACTGCTCTAAACAAAAAGTTTTAAAACGTGCACGGCGTTCTAACCTGTATGTTACACTTGGTGCCCCATCTCAGGCGTTGTGCGGGTCTTGGACAGCTGGGCGTGATGGATCGCCGCTGGACGGCCCCTTGGAAGCGGACCCTCTTCTTGCCAGGCTTCGGGTCATATTCGGCATCATCGTCGGCGAGGCTTGTCGAGCTCTCGGTGTCGTGTCCCTCGTCATCATAAGGCGCGTAGAGCGGCTCCTCGCCGTCCGACGAGCTCAAGTCGGGCAACTCGGGTTCCTCAGGCTCAGAGCCGTTCTGCATTCACTAAAAAGAAAAGAAAATGTAAAGAAAGAAAGAAAGGCAAAAAGGTTCATTTTTCTGGAAAAGTACCAAATTTTTAGAAAATAAAGTTTCCGGAGGCGTCTGCTGGTAGTACGAGGGAATACGGAAACCGCTGCGGGACCTGGATTTTTTTGCTAGGGTTGCTTTTTCTTCCTAATCACTTGCTTGATTTTGATACAAATTGAAACTTGCTAGAAATGCTTTATATTAGGGTTTTTTCTTCTATAAAACGCTTATTTTTATTTTAATGAGTGTTGCAGAACACCAATTTATGCACGTGCTACTTTTCGAACCACAACTCTTTGTTTTTCCCCTTGCATTTTATATTCAAACCGTTCCTCTTGCAGATTTGTGGTAAAGCCAGACCACAATGAACTCCCCGCTAAAGGAAATCAACCGCCAGGACATCGCCGAGACGCCCCGCAAGGTCAACATGGTACGAATATCTTTTCTGTGCCATAAGTTTTGTTTAGGACCTGAAAAGGGCGTTCTACGCGTCGTTGCGCCGGGCGGCTAACAAGGATAACCTCGCCAATTGGTCGGACGTTCGGGCCCACTACAAGAAGCTGACCGGTCGCCACCTTGCCCATCAAGACCTCGTCAGGATCTCGGGCGTGGAGAATCCAGATAAAACAAAGTAAGCGCCTCCATTCATCTTTGACCTTCTTCCACTTCAGGATGCAAATTTTCACCGAAGACTTCACCGAGCTGTTCGAGCCCATCGACCCACATGGCAACGTGAGCATTTGATCGATTTTGAAAAACATGCATTTAGGTCATTCGTCTCTCTTTGTCGGCTGTACTCTGCGATATCCCAGCAAACGACTCTTCGCTGTCTTCTGATGGAAGAGCTTACTCTTCGGCCCTGGACCAGGAAATCGACCTCAACAATAGTAAGATTTACTCCAGGATTCTTGATATCTTTTTTTAGCCGCTATGGAGGGACAGGGGCACGACGCCGATGAGCTGGAAGAATATCGCTCTGCCGAGGATCTCCGCTCTAACGTACACCAACTTGCCGGCGCTGGGGACGCAGCTCCTCCCACGACCCCGGTATACTACAACGACGAGAACATTGCGCCATTGACGATCAAGTCTTACCACTATGGCCCCAGCTTTCCGGATAGGGTATGGAATTTCTCAATCTGCTACATATCGCGTTGCTTTAGATCAATGTGGGACGTCATCTACCCGAGGTTCTGAATGCGAATCGCGATGAGGTCGTGCTGCAAGAGGTTCAAGCCCTGCTCGCCGAAAAGACTGGCATCCGTGAAGAGCTGGCACAATGCGTGGCTGTAAGTACCTTATTCTTGTTCTTCATGAGTTTTTTAGTCCATGCATCAACTAGCGAACCACTACCCTCAAGACCAGAAGGAGTCGGCGATTATCAGCTCTGGCAGCACGGCCACTTCCCATCTCACTTCAGCTAACACAGCGGCTACTTTTGAGGTTTTTCTTTGTGGTTGGATTCAAGAATCGTTTTATTAGCGCGCGCCAACTTGGGAGAAGGAGCTGAACCAGGTGGACTCCAGTTCCTCGGCCTACTCACACGACAACGATGTGGTACGAAAATGCTGTTGAAATAAAATTTCTATTTTTTTCAGGTGGAGAAGGTTGAGGAATTCTTGCACGACTGCCACCTCGACGCCAAGGACCCCGACCGCGCCAGATCGACTTCGATGGTCACCCAGCCCTCGCGACACAACCTCCTGTGCCTCACCGACGATCTGCCAGAAGCTGAGTTGGACCTCACCGGCCCCGCTCCTCCACTTGAGATGGTAAAGCCTCTCAAGAAGGTGTGTTATTTATTGCTTTTCTAGGCTAATACCTTGGTTCTTCAGAAGTCTCGGCTCCACATCGGACGGCACCACCTCGGCATCAGCTGCTGCACAATCCTCTAAAACACCGTGCACCCCTCATCGCCACAGCCTTTATGTTCGCTAAAACTTATTTGTCCATTTAGTTAGTTTGTCTCTGCAGAATATCTGTTTATTGCCCTGTAAAAGAGGTCCACCCGTTTGCTCAACTTTATTCACCGCTCGAGAAACGTTCTTCAAATAAATACGTGGTCACCATATTGCGCTCACAGCAAATTGTAAGACTAATATTTTATTGCTATGAATTTCATTATGCGAATAGGGCGAAGCCCATGTTATTAACGCTTCTTGGCCTTCTTGCTGCTTTTGTCGTCGGGACTTCGGCTTCTTTGGGAGCGCTTTGATGATCTAGATTCCGTATTTACCGGGTTGCTAGCCAAAATATTACCTTCTATCCCGCTCAGTCTTCTCCACGACTTGGACGCTTCTGCTGCGGCTCTTGCTCCGACTTCGACTCCTCTTCCGAGACTTCTTCTTGGCTTCGGCGCTCTTGCTGCGGCTGCGTCGGTCACTGGAAAATCTGATAATCGCAACGCCCGAAAGCCAACCTCTTGCTGCCTTTCCGGGACTTTGATTTCTTGTCTTCGTCTTTGAAGTAGCGAGCCCGTATGCGTTCTCTTAACCTTAAATGGTAAGAATTGGGTTAAGGCGGAAGCACACGGGACGAGGACATAAATGACAAATATTCTCAGGACCATGAATTATGCGCCACTCTAAGGAGAAAGGGTTTCAGTGGGGCGCAAGCTGTGTAAAAACCGTTTGTAAAGAGTTGTGCTCAATTCATGGTCCTATCGCTGGTATTAGCAAAAAAAAAGGATTTTAAAACCCACAGCATTTCTTCTTCTCGTATGTCCTCACGCCGCTGGTTCTGCGCCTTGGCTTTCTCTTTCCGCAGCTCTTCCTGCCGATCGCTGAGCACCGTCGATCTGATCGTTCTTGACAGAAACTCCTTGTTGGCCACCGGTTTTCTAAATGCCAATTTTGTTATATAAAGCGAATCACTAACCCTCGATCCAATCGCATGTGCTTCTCTGCCTCCCGGATTAGCGCTGCTAAATGAAAAGTTGAGCGCGCTACGAGAAGCAACGGACCTTTAGCGATTTCCCTTCTTTGCGCGATCAAGGCCTCTCTCTTTTCGCGAATCTCCCGATCAGCTTGTGATTCCTCGGCGGGCTCCGGCGGCGCTTTGCTCGTTGATGGGGCTCCATTTTCTTGGGGTCGCGAAGTGGTGTCTCCCTAGAGTTATTGATTCCTGAAATTGACGGGAAATAAATAGACAAGATCAGTCGAGAAACACTAAACGCCGCTTGTATAATTATTTTCGTAGTTCATGTAAATGGTACAAAAAGGTCTAAACAGCGTTCAGTGTTTCTTTCCATCAAAAAAAAAAAGCAAAATGTCCAGCTTATTAAACTACGACAATGATACCTTTTTCGTTATTCCCCAAAACGTCGCCAGCACCGCCGAGTCGCGCTCTTCCGCCGGATCCCTTGGAGGCGGAATTTTCTAAAAAGCGTTTATTTCAAAGCCTAATTGCACACCTCGACTTCTTTCACAAACGACTCCATGTAGCTCTTCTGAATTTGTCGGGTCCGATTCAGCAACGACGACATCATGTCGAGCTTCTTCGCCGGCGGCCCGTTGCCCGCCATGGTGTCGTGTGCCACTGGAAATTGGGTGTTTAGCACCGCCGTTTTATTCAATTGAGCACGAAATCAGTGGAATGAACGCGAAAGACAAAGCAAATGAGAATCATCGATATTTTAAATAATGGGGATAGCAAAAATCAATAGGTTGGTGGCTTGATGGCGTCGAGCTCGTCTTCCATCATGTTCAGCTGGGCGTTGAATTGGCCGAGGGCGTCGCGCATTGAGTTTGCTTTGATGGCGGCTATCAAGAGCACGCATTGTCGGACGGTCCACTTGCCCTCGTCGCGCTCGTTGACGACGACAAACGGGCAGCGGGGGCAATGGGCCTTGTGCTCGGCCCACGGGTCGTCTTCTGGGTCGAATGACATCGTCTTCAGGCAGAACGGGCATGTTGCGTCCGTCGCGCCGGCGTGGTAGAAGCCTGCCTCGGCGAGCTTGAGCGACGTGCACTTGGAGTTCTCGTTGTCGTATTGGAATTCCTTGAACGTGAGCTTGCGGTTGCTAGCGACGAGCATTTGTAGCGCAATGGGGTCCCAAGCGTTTAGCGACTTCGCGAGGGCCACCGGCACCGGATCGACCTTGGCGACAGGTCCGCGTGTAGCGGCTCTCATTCCTGGAAAAAAGGATTCGCTGTAGAATTCATATATTTTCGCAAGAGGGAAAACAGGACGTCGAGCCGTCGAAGCCTTATTTTTTCAAATACAGGTTTTTAGGAATGTGCGAGCACAAAATTTCGTTTAGTGCGGTCTATATCCAATTTTTCAAACGCTAAAGAATTTAAGGTATTTCCTGCATAGAAATTCATAAAATACTGCGTAAA
Organism: Mesorhabditis spiculigera; assembly: GCA_958295435.1. NCBI lineage: Eukaryota > Metazoa > Nematoda > Chromadorea > Rhabditida > Rhabditidae > Mesorhabditis > Mesorhabditis spiculigera. Next base: position 52,691 of record CATQJA010000586.1, read on the forward strand.
GCCTCGTAAAGCATCAAAATCTAGCTGCTAAACGCCGTTGAAACAAGGGGGAGAAAGAAGGCCAGGCAATCGAGACTCGAATGCGGCGAAAGGCGGGTAGATACGTTCGCGAGGGCGCCAAATAGCCATCCAGCTCTACAGCGCGGGGGGTCGGTGAGTGGGTCGCTCGGCGGATAGCCCTGACAAAGCCTAGATCTCTACGTGCGGTATTTCTTCATCTTGCATAATTATCATTTCGCATAACGCTATTTCGCATAATTGCATTTCGCATCATTTTTATTCCGTATAACGGTGATTTCGCATAACGATGATTTCGCATAACGCTTATTTCGCCTAACGGCGATTTCGTATAACGGTCATTTCGCCGAACTGTGATTTCGCATAACGATCATTTGACATAATTTTCATTTCACCTAGCGATGATCTCGCATAACGTTTATTTCGCATATTTTTTAGTTAGTGGCAGCCAAGAGCAAAACAGGGCGTTTTTGATGATATGAAGTGCAGTCACGGTATAAGACAATCGAAATGACTAGCTACCATTTACGCGGATTCCGCATCTGTAATCAATGTAATGCTTTTGACCTAGTCTTGCGGCCAGATTTGCTAGTTTACACATGGATACTATCGACAACGTAGGATTTTTGGTCAAGCCCCTCAAAACAGACGTACACCCGATGGGTCATGGATTTTGAGCAAGCTTGGGACATCTTCACGGAAGGACTCAAAAAACCGCGCCGGTAGATTGTTTTTCATCGGTTGCTGATTGCTAAGCTAGAGTTATATTGACCATCGGCTGCCAATGGCGAAAATTATGCGAAATGGCGGTTAGGCGAAATCAAAATTATGCGAGATGGCCGTTAGCTGAAATGAAAATTATGTCAAATGATCGTTATGCGAAATGACGGTTAGGCGAAATCACCGTTATGCGAAATGAGCGTTATACGAAATAAGCGTTATGCGAAATCACCGTTATGCGGAATAAAAATTATGCGAAATGCAATTATGCGAAATGGCGGTATGCGAAATGAAAATTATGCGAAATGAATGGAAATCCTACGTGCATACCTAGAATAATTAAATGATAGATTTAAATAAGACTCATGCGACCAAACATAGGCCCTGCTTATCATGCCCAGCCTGGACCCTCAAAACGCGTAAAATGAATTTTCTGATTCCCAAGGAAAATTCATTTATCCAAGCAAATCATAAAGCCAGAGCCACCGTTTTTCTTGCCTAGAATCATCCAGATCTTCAGGTAAAGCCTCGGCCGACCAAATGACGGACCGTTTCAGTGTCGCTGTCATCCTGGCGCATCAAAAACGATGTGGCTGTCAAAACCTTTCAAAAGCATTTTCCTTTCAAACACTTTGCAAAAATAATTTATCTGAGCAAATAATAACGGCAGAAAGGGCAAAAAAGTAAGATGCAAGGTGTGGTGGTGCGGGTGCCTTGGCAGAGGCACAAGCCGCCCAAGCCGGCCGTTGTGCGGCAAAGCCCGGGGCGGCCAAGGTCCCACAAAATGCAACTTTGGCAAAAATGGTATGGCCCGTGTGGTATGGATGTGGGGGGAAGACAGGAAAGGAAAGGAAAGAAAAGGGGATAGAGATTGGACGACCCCGAGAGAAGTTGGAGGTCGCCATACAACAAAAAATTTGTCTGACTAGGCAGTGGTGGTGCAGTACAAAAAAATTGGCCCTAACGTGCCCGCGAAACGGGAATGTGGGGAGCAGGAGGAAAATGGGGGGAATATGGGAATTCGGGGAGAGGAAAATTACAAAAATCACTACACCGTGTCAGGGTGGGCGGATGGCCTGTTCGAAAAATTTCCGATTAGAATGTCGAAAATTCATAATTTCTAAATGGTTGGTTTCCCGGGAATTTGTTATAGAAAAATTAGACATATTGAAATTTCGGGATTTGCAAAATAAGACGATCGAAAATGGCCATTTTCTATCCGATTTCTAGGTGAAATGCAGGGGCAAATTTTTCAAACGCAAGAATCTTCGAACCTGATTTTCCACAGGTAATCGTTCGAAAATGGTCATTGTTTTGTGTAATTTTTAGCAAGTTTTTGGGAAAATTTCACTTTACGGTATGGTCCCAAAATGTCGATTTTTCGACTGGAATCGATCCAGCTAGATGAGTTTGTGCGTTTCCAGTTGAAAAAACGATTGGGAAACGCTTCTGGACAAAGTTATAAGCTTTGAAAACCGCTAGTTCACTTTACGGTATGTGAACAAAACCTCAATTTTTGAACAGGAAACGATAAAGCTCGATGAGATAAAGCGTTTTCAGTTGAAAAAACAATTGGGAAATTTAAAATAAGAAGTTATGACGTTTCAAAGATATTTTTGCCAAGGACTGTAGGCTACGCAACACTCCTATCCCCGCATTCTAGCGCGTGCGCTCTCAGCCAGCGCTTACGTACTTATCTAAAAGCATTTATAATTTTTAAAACTAGTATTTTAAGCATAGAATAGATAAATAATAGTTAGTTGTGGCCTCAACATTGTCAGGCAAGGCGGGCCGTCGCTTCGGATGGGCTGCCGCTCGCACTCTTTCCGAAATCGGGGCGCCTGGGCGCTGCGCGCTCCTCAGGCGCCCCGATTTCGGAGCCCTGTACGAGCTCGCACCCATCCGAAAGCGACTAGGCCCCGGGTGGCACGAAGCCTTGTTTTT